>VATE01000146.1:0-33865 GCA_008065195.1 Metschnikowia amazonensis | reverse complement strand
GTTTCCATGTTATGCTGTATAATAAAACTTGTACTTGGTATGAATAATTTTGTAATATTGGTATGAATATTTTTGTAATATTGGTATGAATATTTTTGAAATATTGGTATGAATAATTTGGAAAAATACTGTATGAATAATTTTGCGCGCTGGTATGAATAATTTTGTGGCATTGGTATGAATAATTTTGTGGCATTGGTATGAATAATTTTAAAAAATACTGTATTCCAAATTATTCAACCATATTTCAAATTATTCAAACCAAATAAAAGTTTTAATATACAGTATAACATGGAAACTACTTTAGTTTTGTCCTTTTAGCCATTGATTAGAAAATTTCTAGAGTAGTATATATTATAAAATATCTGATTACTGAAAACTATTAAAAGTTGGTGTGAAACATTACGCCATTTGGTTTGAATATTTTTTCGCACTGGCATTGTTAGATTCTTTAGTACGTTTGTTTACCTATCATGTACGTATTCGTTGATGGATTCCCAATAAGTGGGAATCTAGGTAATTGTATAGTCCAAGGGCGAGCCTGCCCTAATGCTGGCTGCTTGTTATGATGCTGGCTGCTTGTTATGAGCCATATCTGGTCTAGGCGACTGTATATAAGGAGATCATGTGTTCTGGTCGTATTAGACAGGGTCTACCGTGATTCCTCCACTAATCGTACAGCGTAGCTATAATTTGGACCATTGGGTAGTGTAATACCCAAGGTAGATCTGACAGGCATGAACATTTTTGAATATGATATGAATTCTTTTTGTCGTACTAGTACAGTCTTTTTCAAAATTATTCATACTAGTGCGACGAAATTCTTCATACCAATATTTCAAAATTATTCATACTAGTGGGACAAAATTATTCATACCAAATGGCATAATGTTCACACCAACTGTTAATATTTTTCAGTGATCAGATATTTTATATCTTGCTGATTGCTGCTATATTCTAATCTTGGAGTCTTCAAATCAAGGACCAAGCGGAAAAAAAAAGGAGTTTCCATGTTATGTTGTAAATTAAAACTTGTATTTGGTATGAAAAATTTTGTAATGGTATTAATAATTTTGTCGCACTGGTATGGATAATTTTGTCACACTAGTATGAATAATTTTGTCGCATTGGTGTGAATAATTTTGAAATAGACTGTATAAATAATTTGAAAGACTGTACTTTAAACACACTCTAATTCCAGCGTGTATGATTACTTCTAGCTATATTAATGAACTGAAATTTTTCACTTATACCTATGGAAATCATGACATCTTTAGTGCTACAGACCTTGACTTGTCCCGGAATTTTAAAACATAGTACAGGCTAGGTAGAATGGATCTTTAAAGTGTTCATTCATTATTTAATGAGCCATTTAAAAGACTCAAATCAAGCATATCTACATCAATTTGATAGTTATGATTTATTATCTTGGACTTGTATTTCAGGTATTTCATAGTCTCTGGATGAGTTCTGGTTAAGTTTCTACAAACACAATATAATGATGGACCCATTGCAGTAGTGTCAGATGAAAATTCTTATCACCTTAATTGGAATCACTCATGTTCGCTTAAAACTTTGCAATAGTAAAGTGTAAATCATGCTTGAAAATGTTCTGTTCCACTTCTGCTTCTCCATTGTGATCCTTTTATGACCCCATTGTGAAATACCATCATACCATCATGAAATTCCATCAATTTTATCCAATCATAGGTCACATTCTAAATCTGCTCCACTGACACTTCCTGCTCATCGTTCAGGGAGATGTTGTTGTCCATCGATTCATCTGGCTTGAGGTAAAGCTTCACTTTAAAACAGTCTTGGCGGATTGATGAAGGTGGATTGTAAAAGATTCCAAAGAGATTTTTCTGGTCCAATTTGCACGAATAAAATTGCTTGTTAGTCACTTCATAATCGTCTTCAATCTCAAATTGTATCTTGCGCCCATTTATTCCATACACAAGACTTCCTTGCTCTAAAAGCAATTTCTGCTCGGGGTGGTCCTGGACCGTGACATAGCCGTCATTGACCTCATACTTAATGGCCTCACGTGAAATATCACCGTAAACAACAAGCAGATTACTGTACTGGGTACCACCTATGAACTCTGCTGTGAGCTTGGTCGTTTTGTTTCCAAGGTCAGCATGCAACACCATATTGGATTGGGCGTTTGCAATAGCAACCATGGTAATGAAAAGACAGGCGGCGGGGAATTGAGTGATTTTCATGTTGATTTGTGTATCTGAGGATGTATCTGAGGATGTATCTGAGGAGAGGAAAAAGGCCTGCTTTATAGGGAGCCACGAGCTGGAATTCCTTGATCAAACCAATGGTTAAGAAATAGAGCTTGGCCTGAACAATAGTGTAATGCAGAGCAGTATTGCATAAAGCGTAATCAAACGCAGTGCTGAGTCAAATAGCAACAAGGCTGTGGTACCAAGAATAGCAACAAGGCTGTGGTATAACTGGATGCATTGCGAGCAATAGGTTTCTTCATGAAGCCGAGACACATTTTGGTCAAAAAAAATATCCAATTGTGTTAAGACTAGTCTGACCCAAGAATTGACCAGTCTAGGCACTTTCTCCACCAAGGTTAAAAAAACTCGATCAATCCTCTTCCCATTTCCTTCGAATTGCTGCCATTGGATCAAGTGGTTCATCTTGGTCATGCTTCGGGGAAGCTCAGGCAGCTCAGGCAGCTAAACAATAACCATAGTTTGAAGCGAATGGTCTAAATTGTTCTAGAAGCATAGAACAATTCAGAAGACGCGAAGTCTTTGTTATAGGCGCGTGCACTCTTGAACAATGAACTTCACGCACAGCGCTAACTCAATAGCGACCAGATGTATGTGGGATATTTTTAGCCCTTATAGAAACCAAGGGCAACTAGTGGAAGTGGAACTTTCAATTGTGCTTAGGACTCCAGATATCCAAGTATCTTATTATCTTCTCTGGTTTCACTCTGGGCCACATAAAGTGGGTTCAGTGGATCAATTTCATCGTGTATGCCCTATCAAAGAGAATGTTCTAGATGCACTAATAAATACACTAATATAGCAACATCTAGAATCGGGGCTGTGGTGTCTTGGTATCTTGTGACAGGTTCACATAGGGGAATTTGTAATGGTGAAGGAATGTGCTTCTATAATAAGGAGGAAGCCTTTTCGGTGAGTAGTTGTAGGTACTATCTAATGGGTGGAGTTCAGTAGTGTTTTGTGATTATAGTCATGCTCATAGTCATACTTCACGCTGTAAAATTGCTGTGGATATTATAAATTGAACTCTAATGTGAGAGGAAACTGCTCTTTATATATTACTCCCAGGCTGCTAAATCCGATGGTATAGTCTAGATTATGCATGCAGACCCCCTGCAATCTTGTTTCACCTGTATCTGTATCTACAATCTTGTTTCATCTGTATCTGTATCTACACTTTTATCATCTGTAGCTGTATCCACAATCTTGTTCCACCTGGTCTGTATCCACCACTCCCATCTGCATCCACCACTCCCATCTGCATCCACCAATCCCATATGCATCCACCAATCCCATATGCACCTTCAAACTATCGTGACCTGCAACCCTAAAATTGAATATGTTGCGAATCACTTATATACAGGATATCCACCAAATCTGCAGAAGCACATTAGCCTGGAACTCTTACACATTAGCCTGGAACTCTTATACATTAGCGTGCGCCCTCTCACTTGAGTGGGGCTAATGGGCTACCCGGATTTGAACTTGCACTCCTTGCGTATTTAAAGAGGTGGAATTCTTAGATTAGTTTTTGAAACCTACACTTTTTCTTTCTGAATTGAAAATTTATTAGCCATGCCGCGTCAGATCAGGGGTTTCCAAGGTTCCTCATGCCCCCATACGTTCTGAGACAAGTATTATAAAAAGAAATCTATGATCTATTTTCTATGTTCTATGAAATCTATGATCTATGGCATCTACAACATCCATCATATCCATCACATCTATCTACAATTCAAATTCATCCTATTTCCTCCTGGTCCCTTAGGTCGTAAAGATAGAATCTAAGACTTGGCCGTTAAATCATGCATGCCTGCATATAGGCATGCGCTTATGCGGCGGGCATCTGAGATATTAACCATGCGCTCCAGAGTCTCTCAACTGAGTGATTTCAGCAACTCTTCCCCGTCACCTGTCTTTCCTATATCTTTGGGCCACCTGCCCTTTCCATATTTGTTCCAGTCCTATTTCGTTGCACACCTATTTCCCTACCATGGATTCTGAGAAAGTCTCTTCCCATTCAGTCACTGACTCTCCCCCATCGCCGTCGCCACTCTCCCGGATTTTGGCATACAGAAAAGATATTGGCATCGAGACCCGGGGAATCGAGCGGGTGGCCCCCCAGGACCGCCACAAAAACAGCTCGGTGGCGCAATTCCGGAATGTCCTAGGTCTCTGGTTTGCAGGCTGCGGCGGCCTCACCACCATGTCGTCGTTCTTCCTCCCAACGCTCCTGTTCTCATTAAACATGAAGCAGCTGCTTGTGGCAGGCCTCGTGGCCATGAATTTGGGCTGCTTGGTTCCCGCCTATTGTGCCACTATGGGCCCTGCATCCGGCTGCAGACAGATGGTCACGGCCCGCTTCCTTTTTGGAGTGTGGGGCGTCAAGGTCATTGCGCTCATTTGTATAGTGGGCGGAATTGGCTGGTCCGTGGTCAATTGCGTTTTGGGAGGCGAGGTGCTTCTGGCCGTGGGGCACGTGCCGTTATATGTGGGGATTGTGGTGATTTTTGCTGGAAGTTTTGTCATTGGCATCTTTGGCATCCATTGGCTCTTGCGGTTCGAAACCGTGATTGCTGTGCCTACCAATATCGCCATCTTGCTTTTTTATGTGGTCACGTGCAAGCGTATTAGCTACATTTCTGATGCCAATCGCATGGTGGAAGCCTTGGACTTGTCGGTGCAAACACAGACTGGGCTTGTTTTGTCGTTTTTCACCATTGCCTACTCGGTTACGGCCACATGGGGCTCGTGCGCATCGGACTACTACATTCTTTTTCCGGAGAAAACGCCACTGTACCAGATTTTCTTGGTGACATTTCTAGGCATTGCCATTCCCTCCAATTTTGCAGCGGTGGTGGGTACCTTGGCGGGTGCTATTGCTTACTCATACCCACCCTGGAATCTGGCCTACAAGGAGCAAGGAATTGGCGGAATTATTGCTATTGCATTTGAGCCCTGGGGCCGATTTGGTCACTTTGTGGTGGTGGTGATGTACTTGTCGCTTCTATGCAACACCATCATCAACACCTACTCCAGTGCTCTTCAGTTCCAGATTATTGATGTGAGGATGGCAGCAGTGCCTCGGTTCTTATGGGCCGCGCTCATCTCTATAGTGTACTTGGTGCTTTCGCTCCTCGGCAAGTCGCACTTGTCGGCCATTCTTGGCAATGTGCTTCCGATGCTTGGCTACTGGATTTCTCTCTACATAGTGTTACTTTTGGAGGAGAATCTTTTGTTCCGAACAAGACGGACTCGCCACTGGCACCCTCGGGAGTTTGCATCCAGCGAAACGGACTCTTTGCTTGCACCCGAAACAGACCTTCCGCGCTATCAATGGAGCAATTGGAACCTGCCAGTCAACCTTACTGCGGGGTGGGCAGCAGCATTGTCATTTTTGGTGGGCGTTGCGGGTGCAGTACTTGGTATGAATCAGGTATACTTTATCGGGCCATTATCGCGGAAGATCGGAGCCTATGGTGGCGACATTGGCATGTGGTTGTGTATGGGATTCTGTGGGATAGTTTACCCTGTTCTTCGGACACTAGAGCTCAAGAAGTTAGGGAAGTGAGCTCAAGAAGTTAGGGAAGTGAGCTCAAGAAGTTGGGAAGTGAGCTCAAGAAGTTGGGAAGTGAGCTCAAGAAGTTGGGAAGTGAGCTCTAGAAGTTGGGAAGTGAGCTCAAGTAGTTGGGAAGTGAAGAGCAAGTTAGTTTCAAACTTGCATTACTACTGGCTAGGAGACGGGTTCAGTACCAACAAATCAGTTCCCTATGTATATACGTTATTTAATTTGCTTACTAATACCTATAGGTATTGAAAAGTATTCAGAACTCAATAAGGGTTGAAATTGTACAAGTCCAGGCCTGAGACCTGCCCAGCCTATGCTTACTACACAGGATATAAGTTGAAGCCTTAGACGGAGTCGATATATCACAAGAAACCAGTAATATCGTCGCTTTGACCCTTATTTTAAAGACTTTAGTGAATATGGTAATTTTAGATTAGAATATGAATTCTAAAGTTGGTGTGAAATATTATGCCATTTGAACATTGTGAAGGTGCGAAACTTTGGATTTGACCATTCTATTTTTTGGTTTCAAACTATTAGCAGCGCGAGTCGTACGAGCCAAGAAGAATTGTTGGTTCAATCCAGTGCGAAATCATCAAACCGCACTAGCAAAATATAAAGAATCAGAGGTTTTGAAAATTTCTAACGAATTGTGACAGAGTAGTATTTAGAACCGTCAGTTTGACGTTAATTGGAAGACTCCAAATGTAGTAAATTATAATTTCAAGATTTGAATATCAGGATATTAATTTAAAGTTGATATGAAACATGCAATTGTATTTCATTTGGTTTGGATTATCATTTTGGAGTATCATTTTGGATTATCATTTTGGATTATCATTTTGGATTATCATTTTGGATTATCATTTTGGAATTTCATTTTGGAATTTCATTTTGGATTATCATTTTGGAATTTCATTTCGGTTGTCATTTTGGAATTTCATTTTGGAATTTCATTTTGGATTATCATTTTGGATTATCATTTTGGATTATCATTTTGGAATTTCATTGGTTTGAAGACTGCGCGAAAGAGTACGAAACTCTTGAATTATTGGTTTGAACCATTCTTTTTTCTTGGTTCGAACCATTTTGCGCGCTGCTTGAATAGTTTGAAAACACTTCTCACTGCTTGGTCTGAGCTTGCGCGATTCACACACTTTACCTACTAAGGTGCAAATCGCGTAGACCCTTTCCGCTTCCTAGTGAAGCTATTGATTTATTTTCATCGTTATCAATTTTAGATAGCAACATGTGAAAGCATTGTCCATTATATAAGGGAAGGGCCACTGCCTATATAGAAGTATAGTTTATCTAACTGGGTAGATCTGTCCCGCTACCCACCTCCAAAGCTAGTTCACGTGTACACAGACGTTGACACAAATGAAATCCATCTCGTGAAATGAAAAGGTATTGGCCAGGCTTTGTGCAACAATAAAGTCGAAATTCCACAGATTAACCCTGTATTGTAATCCTTGATTAATCTCCCAAGAAGCTGGTTTTTGACATGGCCGCGAAATTATCCACTTTAGACTGCTAAGGCCTGCACGTAATGCTTGTGTTGAGAACTTTCGTGATAAAACATCCGTACCTCCAAACTCCATACCAGAGCCACCAGAGCCACCAGTACTATACCAGTGCCATAGGAAATCGAGGTAAAATATAATAGAACCATTCTAAAAAGTTTTTATAGCTAGCTTCAAGAATTCTTATGTGTCAGCATCTTCTAGCTTCTATAGTACAGAGGTACAGTATAGCTTCTATCTGGGCCCTATCAGATAACAAGACTGTTCAACATGGCATAGTTAGAAAAGTATTAGAAAAGTATTAGAAAAACTCATAGAATAATTATTAGACTCAAGTGGATTACAAGTATCTCCTATCGAAATCTCATCCTTCTGCATAAAAAGGCGGTGGAGATGGTAGTGTAATACTAGATAATGGAACCATAGTATCATGGTATAGAAATATAACAATAGAGATATATAGATATAGTATTATTGGATTAATGAGTATGAATATAGTAGATTAGTATATATGAAGATGATAGCGTAGACTATATTGAAGTTAGTATGAAAGCTACAGGTGTATAAATGTAGTATAGTGTTTTTCAAACTATTCAAAGGAGCGCGACAAAATTACATCCAGTGACAAAATTATTCAGATCAATATTTCAAAAGTTTCGCACCAATTTGCACATTCATTCACTAAATACAACTTACAGTATTTTCAAAACTATTCATACCAATATTTCGAAATTATTCAAGCAAATAAAAGTTTTAATACACAGGATAACATGGAAACTACTTTAGATTGTCCGTTTGGCCATTGATTGGAAGATTCCAATAGTATCTATTAGCAATTTTCCAAATTAAGATTTCAGAATATTTAATATTAATTTAAGTTGGGTGAAACATTTAGCATTATACTGTATTCAAAATTATTCAAACCAGTGAGAAAAATTATTCAAACCAAATAAAAATTTTAATATACAGTATTTTTCAAAATTTTTCATACCAATGCGACAAAATTATTCAAACCAATATTTCAAAATTATTCATACCAGCGACAGAATTATTCAAACCAATATTTCGAAATTATTCAAGCAAATAAAAGTTTTAATATACAGAATAACATGGAAACTACTTTAGTTTGTTCGTTTGACCGTTGATTGGAAGATTCCAATAGTATCTATTAGCAATTTTCCAAAAAATGTTTCAGAATATTTAATATTAATTTAAGTTGGGTGAAACATTTTGCATTATACTGTATTCAAAATTATTCAAACCAGTGAAAAAAATTATTCAAACCAAATAAAAATTATTCAAACAAAATAAAAATTTTAATATACAGTCTTTTTCAAAAATTTTCATACCAATGCGACAAAATTATTCAAACCAATATTTCAAAAATATTCATACCAGCGACAAAATTATTCAAACCAATATTTCAAAATTATTCATACCAGCGACAAAATTATTCATACCAAATGGAAAATGTTTCACACCAACTTTTAATAGAATTCAGTAATCAGAAAATTTATATTTAGACGATTGCTCTTATATACCATTCCTAGAGTTTTTCAATAAACGGCTAAACGGACAAAACTAAAGTAGTTTTCATGTTATGCTGTATATTAAAACTTTTACTTGGTATGAATAATTTGTAGTATTGGTATGAATAATTTTGTCGCACTAGTATAAATAATTTTGTCGCACTGGTATGAATATTTTTGAAAAATACTGTATTGGTATGAACAATTTTGCACTGTATACTGGTAGCATGAAAACTATTTTAGTTTTGCCTTTTTGCCCTTGATTGAAAGAGTCCAAGAATAGTGTATATAAGCAATCGTCTAGATATAAATTCATAATTACTAAGTTCTAATAAGTTGGTGTGAAACTTGATGCCATTTGGTTTGAAAGATGTGCGAAGTGGTAGGAAACTTTTGGAATGTTGGTTTGAATATTTTTTCGCGCTGGTTTAAAAATTATGGCTGGTTTAAAAAATATCGCACTGGTTTGAATTTAAAAACACTGTACTAGAAGATGAAAATGTGGTATGGTACATAGTTTTGGGGGCTCCATTAGAAAGTCAAGGGTCAGTATAAAGGGGATAGCCGCCAACGTAAATATCAGACTTTGGTTTCATCAGCTCCCTATTTCATCGAATATGTAGTAGGCGATCATGGTTCCGAAACCCGTACATCGCGCAGTCAAAGCCATCAGCAAAAACGGTAGTACTGAGAATCTGGTCTCTACAATATCTGTCTAGTCTCTCTAGAATATCTGTCAGGTAGAATATTGTCACTGGCCTCTCTAGAATATCTGTCTGGTCTCTGGTCTCTGGTTATTGTAGTCACTTAAATTTCCAAGTTATGAGCCCGTGTCCCGAAACCACTTGCAGCCAGCGTAATGGGCTTAATAAGTGCGCCTTGCGCAATATATGCCAGACCAACTTGTTTCAGAGGTGCCTTGACTTCCCAAACTGGCTGACACAATGAAACGCACACGCACTGCCAAGGAATATGGCTGTATAAAAGGAGCATGCGTGCCACCCATATAAATAAGCAATATCGCCACTCAACCCCAGTCCTCCGAAATGCCACGTAGCTTGAAAAGCTAATAGTCAATTTTGCGAATTGATCATTTGTGATGTGATATTGGCAATTCGGGACTATTCATTCGGGAATAAATTCCGTCAATTCACATCCACAACTATCATTCACACTATTCATCCATACGATTCATCCACACTATCATTCACAACTATCATTCACAACTATCATTCGTCATTTTGATTTCTGTTATCCACTCTATTCATTCGTCTTTTTGATTCTACTTCCACACTTTCATTCATCATTCTGATCTCAATTCACTTAAACGAATCTGTCGTCTCCAACCCAAATCACCTATTCCGTCAGAGTGACCTTGGAAATAAAGTTTGACGCGCATATGGAATTATCCTCTAGGAGCCGTACGGCACACAGCGCCGCTTATCGCACCAGAATATAAACCATCCGGGGTGTTCCAATTCCTCCCCTATTCCTTCTTCTTTACTACACCAAACACAGGAACCTCAAAATGGAACTTTCCCATACTCAGATCGAACGTTTTCTGCAGGAAGGTTTGCTCTGTATCCCTGACTTTCTCAGTGCCGACCAAGTGGCCCAATTGATGGCTGAGTCCCACAGCTTATTAAGTGCATTGGATTTGGATTCCCACCCTAAAACACAATTCCGAACAGGCGAAGATAACCACGTGGGCGACAACTACTTCTTTGAATCCGCAAACAAGGTTTCATACTTTTTCGATACCGATGCGTTCAACGACGCGGGCCAGCTTCGCTTTGCTAAGGAAAAGAGCATCAACAAGATTGGCCATGGCTTGCACATGCACAACAAAGTTTTTGGAGACGTGACTTTTGGCGCCCGTGTCCAGAATATTGCCCGGGACTTGCGCTACGCGGACCCTCGAGTCCTCCAGAGTATGCTTATTTGCAAGAACCCGAAACCGGACGCCTCTGGAGATGAAACTGCACGTGACAACGAAGTTCCCTCCCATACCGATGCCATGTTTCTCTATACGGAGCCACAGACCGCCCTCGGCTACTGGTTTGCCTTGGAGGACTGCACCGTGCTGAATGGGTGTCTCTCATACAGTCCTGGCACCCACAAGACCGTACCCATAACAAAGCGGTTTACACGCATGGACGGAGAAATTGGAGGCTGCAATTTCATTGATGTGGAGCATGGTGCAGTACCCGAAGCCATTCCTGACTTCAAGATGGTTGAGTGCAAGGCGGGACTGTTGGTTCTCATCCACAACTCAGTTCTCCACAAGTCAGAAAAAAATGTACTGAACAAATCACGTTTTGCCTATGCTTTTCACGTGATTGACGCCAAGGCCAACTATGATGGACTCAACTGGCTCCAGATTCCCATTTCTGGAGGTGCCAATTTTCTGAAATTGTATGATGGTAAGTGAGCGTCTGTATTCTGGTAGTATAGACATGTACTGGATATCTTGATGCAGGTCAAAAAGACACCACAGCTAGAAAAGTACTATTAGAGGTGTATGTTTATTGGTTACTGCTTAGCTAATGTTTACTGTTTAGCTACTGCTTAGCTATTACTTACTGCTTAGCTACTGCTTAGCTATTACTTACTGCTTAGCTACTGCTTAGCTATTACTTACTGCTTAGCTACTGCTTAGCTAATTCTTAGCTACTTCTTAGCATATAGCATCGGCTTTCAGTACACTGCAGTGGTGAGCTCTCGGATATCACATGTGAGCTGATGCACAAAGTCTACCAACTCCAACTTCTTATTGTACATGGCCAAAACAAACTTGGCCACTTGGTTATTGGAGTGCTCAAGTCGAAACACCTGGTAATCCAAGAAAATGGCTACAAGCTGGCGCGCCTTCTGTCTCTTGTATGCCCGAATGTCCTTTTTCTTAAGGTTCCGGTACATATTCCGCTTGGCCTGAAGCACCGTTGAGGGCTTAACAGCTTTGGTATACTTTTCAGCCTTGGCTTGCACGTGTTCAAGCAGTTGGCGGGCTTCGACCGAGCGCTGGCGGGCTTGAATAGGGCTCTGATGCTTAACAGGGCGCTCAGGGGTCTTTCTAGCTGGAGCTATCAAATTTGATAAAGAGACCCTACGGGCTCTGATTTGTTCGGCCACTTTGCTGACAATACGAGGTTTATGGGAGACTCTAGACTTTGGATTCATGGTGATAAAATGGGGTGGGATTGCCAGGCAAATGATAGGTGAGTAGTTAGATGAAATAATGACTGAGTAAGTGTGACTGACTGTGACTAACTGAAATAATGAATGACTTAACTATTAAAGTCTTGGTAATTCAAGGTCCGATGCTGTTGGAGCAATGCTTAGCTAGTTGTATGTCACAAAAAATGGGTAGTTGCGAATGGGTGCAAATGGTGCGAAGTGTCGCACGGTTAGATACCGGAGTCTGTTCACGATTAGCCAGTGAATTTCAAAATATTCAAGCCGTGCGACAAATTAATCAACCAATTCAAGTTACCACTTCGCACAATTTTTCAAACCAAAAGGAAGGTGTGAACTTTCATATATATTAGAAATTATAGAAAATATTAAGAATTATAGAAAATATTAGAAATTATAGAAAATATTAAGAATTATAGAAAATATTAAAATTTTAGAAAATATTAAAAATTATAAAAAATATTAGAAAATATCAAAATTTATCAGAATTAAATTCAGAATTTACAATAGGATCATGATTTGGTAGACGTTCTTTTCACAACTTGTTTTAGTTTCAAAGAATATTGTGCGAAACTTTTGAAATGTTGGTGCAAAACTTTTGAAGTGTTGGTTGAATAATTTGTCGCGCTGCTTTAAATACAGTATTTTTTAAAATCATTCATACCAGTGCGACAAAATTATTCATACAGTTTTTTTCAAAATTATTCATACCAGTGCGACAAAATAATTCATACCAATATTTCAAATACATTCATACCAAATACAAAATTTAATTTACAGCATAACATGGAAACTAGTTTAGTTTTGCCCGTTTCGACCGTTGATTGGAAGACTGCAAGAATAGTATATATAAGCAACTGACCAAATAAATTTTCTGATTACTAAATTCCATTAAATTTGGTATGAATATTTTTGCGCGCTGGTATGAATAATTTTGAAATATTGGTATGAATAATTTTGCGCGCTGGTATAAATAATTTTGAAAAACAGTGTACCAATATTACAAAATTATTCATACCAATATTACAAAATTATTCATACCAAATACAAGTTTAAATATACAGCATAACATGGAAATTACTTTAGTTTTGTCCGTTTTGACCGTTAGTTGGACGACTCCAAGAAAAGAATTTAATAGCAATCAGCAAGATATAAAATCTGATTACTGAAAACTATTAAAAGTGGTGTGAAACATTATGCCATTTGGTATGAATAATTTTGTCGCACTGGTATGAATAATTTTGAAAAATTGGTATGAATAATTTTGAAAAAGACTGTATCTTGTCGCGCTGAATAGTTTTAAAACTGTACTGAACCTTCACTTCACCAACTTAAGGTCATATAGTGTAGTATAGTGTATTTACACAATGTTCATTTTGAATTGTACCTATAGAAAATATAGAAAAGTTGTAAAAATAATAAAAGGGTTGGGATCCATCTATTTACAACCATAAACAAAGTGGCTATGAGAATTTGGGGTTCAAATTGGAGATTACTAAATACAGTGTTTTTCAAAATTATTCAAACCAGTGCGATATAAATTCATACTAATATTTCAAAATTAAAAACCAGTGCGACAAAATTATTCAAACCAAATGGAAATGTTTTATACCTACTTTAATAGATTTCAGTAATCAGATATTTTATATCTTGCTAATTGCTATTACATTATATTCTTGGAGTCTGCCAATCAACGGGCAAACGGACAAAATTAAGTAGTCTGTACAGTATTTTTCGAAATTATTCATACCAATGCGACAAAAATTTTCATACCAGTGCGATAAAATTATTCATACCAATATTACAAAATTATTCATACCAAATACAACTTTTAATATACAGCACAACATGGAAACTACTTTAGTTTATCCGTTTTGACCGTTGAACAGAAGACTCCCAGAATAGAATGTAATAGCAATCTGCAAGATATAAAATATCTGTTTACTAAAAACTATTTAAAGTTGGTGTGTAAGATTATGCCATTTGGTATGAATATTTTTGTCGCTCTGGTATGAATAATTTTGAAATATTGGTTTGAATAATTTTGTCGCATTGGTATGAATAATTTGAAAAATACTGTATATTAAAATTTTTATTTTGTTTGAATAATTTTTCTCACTGGTACAGTCTTTTTCAGAATTATTCATACTAGTGCGACAAAAATATTCAAACCAGTCCGACAAAATATTCATACCAATACTTCGAAATTATTCAAACCAAATGGCATAATGTTTCACAACAACTTTAATGGAATTTAGCAATCAGAAATTTTATTGAGTCAGTTGCTTATATATACTATTCTTGCAGTCTTCCAATCAACGGTCGAAACGGGCAAAACTTAACTAGTTTCCATGTTATGCTGTATATTAAAACTTTTATTTGGTATGAATTTTGTCGCACTGGTATGAATAATTTTGAAAAAGATTGTAATTTTAAAATATGGTTTGAATATTTTTGTCCCACTAGTTTAATTTTGTCGCACTGGTTTGAATAGTTTTGAATATACTGTACTACAGGTCCATCGACTAGTGCGACTGTAAAATCATGTCATTTTTAAATCGAAATAGTATAATACTTAGTCACTATAGAATCAATACTATGAGAGCATAATACAAGATCTCATTAATCTTACTAAGATCTAATACTTACAACTATTCTAGTACTGATAGCATAAGATCTACTACTATAAACAATCATTCTAGTACTGATAGTATAAGATCAAGGTACCAGATATAGATCCATAAATACTATAAATCGATTAAAATAGCTCCAAGAATATAATATAGACCATCATATAAATCGTACCTAATTAAAGCACTATCCAGTCAAATAGACCTAATATTCGGTAGAGTATCATTGTCTAGTGACTATCTATATGATAAATTGTAGTACTCACTATAGACCCATAGATTCAATATAGTCATAATTTCTATCGCATACCCACCAACCTTTATGCTAACGATTAAAGAGGAATTCTCATCACCACCTATATTCTATTCTGAAAAATGCCTTTGACACCTTTGTGATAGACAGTTTCCTGTGGTATACGCTGACTCATTCACCTATAATGCTGATCCTGAGTCTTCAAGAGTTGCATGTAAGTACTCAACTTCACAAAGTACCACTTGTTTAATATAGAATCTATAGATTGGTATTCTATACTATTCTCGGATCTTAGATGATTTTTGTAATCCACTTAATGAACCTGTATGTTGAGTTCACCGCGCTTAAAGCGGTCACCTGAGTTCATGCTGGTTAGTATCACCATTTCCGAGTTCAGACTAGTTAGTATGACCATTTCCGAGTTCAGACTAATGTATCACCATTTTCGAGTTCAGACTAATGTATCACCATTTCCGAGTTCAGACTAGTTAGTATGACCATTTCTGAGTTCAAATTGGGGTAGTAAAACGAAAAGTTTCAGTAGTAAACCAGAAAATAAATTCCAGTCGTAAGGTGACTGGGAATGTTGTTAGCTTTCTGCAGTCCAGGCGGAATTAACCACAAGGGTAGTCATACCTTAGAAACCCAACGCAAACATGCACTCAAATACCCTTCAAGCAACATCTCATGGTGTTAATATCTTGAACTGCAATATAAGCATCAAACCAATATCCTCCACCCTAAATATAATTTAACCTGACTTCTAAACTGGTCCGTCCTCCCTTAAAATGTTGGGGCGTGCTCCGTTTAAATACCCTCCAGTGCGCACTCCTTTTATAGTGCGCACCCGTCAAATTTGCAGCCACCGAGCCGCAACGTCACGTGTTGGTTATTTTGGGCGCTAGTTCCATTACGGCCATGGTATTGCAAACCGCCCGAGACTAACAGAACCAGCTACAGAGTGGTTTTTTAAAACTCGGGTTTCGTTTTGCTTTACTCCAAGTCTACATATTTGGCAATTGGAAGCCCTCCGTATATGCAGGCCGCGGAGTACCCCCCTTATCTTATCGTGTGCGCCACTGTTCCCTGCCACCATCATCTCTTTACAGCGAAACGCCAATAAGCCCCTGTGCCTAAATACCCTCAGAATCTAACCATATTAGGTCAATACTAACCAGATTTCTATATTGGAAAGGTTTGATTTTGCATCATACCTTTCACGTGCCTCATATTCAGACCAATCCCGTGATCTACTTAACTAATGGAAGCCCCTGAACCTACCCCCTCGACTTCTCTCGACAAGCGGGTGGTGATTTTTGGCGAAGCCCCCGTTTCTATTGGAAGGGCATCAAGCCGTGTGCTGGAGCGGGCGGCTAAAAGCTCCAATTTGTGTCTTACAAACTCCCACATATCCAAGGAACACGCCCGCTTGCTTGTGCAAAACAACGAAGTATTAATTGAGGATTTGAACTCCAGTTTTGGTACTATCAAAAATGAAGACCTCCTTATCCCATTCAACCGCATCCCTTTAAAGGAGGGAGACATTCTAGGCTTTGTTTTGAATCGGTCTTTATCATTTATTCTGACCATGAGAAATAATCGAGGACTTCTGAAGACAGTGCCTTTATCAATCTTTTTGAACCCAAAGATCCAGATTCAATTCAGAGTGACCAAGATTGATATGAGTGCCTGTACCATTGTTTTGGAGCGTCATTCTGACCCTATGGGTGCCATTGCTAAAGATTATACCTTGAATGCTGATTGTTGTGACACTTTGGTGGATGAAGAGATTTATCAAGAGCTAAATGCAGAAGCTGCTGAAGAATCTGGATCTGCGGGCAAGAAGGAGCTCTCTAGCATGTCGTTTTCAAACTTATTGAACTCGGATTCTTGTCAATGCACTGATGTGAGTGATTCTAACGAGCCCCAGTGCGACTCACATAATAGCAGGTGTCGAGTGGAGAGCCATTTTCAACTCACCAATTCAGAGGCCGAAGAAACTACTTTGAGTGAGTCAGAGAACTCTGCCAATTCGATGAATGGCTTTTCCGACGATGACTCTGAGATCCTTGTGAATTTGGGACCGGACCTGGACTTGAATGAAGACAAGTCTGAAGACCTTGTCAACCTTATTGAGCTCGGCAAAGAAGATACTAATGATACCAAAGTCTGTGATTCCGAATTCAACTGTGGTGAGGAAAGTTTAGTGAGTGGTATAAATGAACTGGGAACCAGAAGTGTGTACTCATCAGACGAGCAAGAAGAAGTTGGTGAATTAAGCGAACACAGTGATGATAGCGAGAATAGTGAATTAAGCGAACAAAATGAAGTTAGGGATCAAATTGTTAGGGATCAAAGTTTTAGGGATCAAAGTATTAGGGATCAAAGTGTTAGTGATCAAAGTGTTAGTGAACAAAGTGATAGTGAACAAAGTGATAGTGAACAAAGTGATAGTGAACAAAGTGATAGCGAACAAAGTGATGAAGTTATCGAGTTAAGTGATGAAGATATCGAAAGTTCTTCTTCCGTTTGCAACTTTATCGATGTCAGTTCCCCTAGCATTGTGGTTGACAGACTGTGGGAAGAAAAGTTAGAATGGTGTCCCGTTGCATCAAAAGCCAGTTACACGGCTGAATTCACTTACTCTCGGAAAAGAAAGCACGAGGAAATCGAAGTCACTAATCTGGAGAAAGCTGCAGTGCCTCCTGCAAAAAAAGAACGGCTCAATGGCTTTTTATGGGAGGTCGGAAAGGGCGCCATGTATGTGACAGGTACACTCATGGCATTGGTAGCGTACGGTGGCTACTTGGTCAACTCCGAGGTGTGAGTAGTTCCATGAATCTTGTTTGATTGCTTTTATTGATTACAAATAATGTCTAGCATTTGTAGATCTACAATGGCACTTAAGCCAGTACTTCTATTGTTTTCCCTGCATGTTGTTCATCTGCGACATCATGGGCAGGTTCATGAGCTGCTGCTGCTGCATCGCCGGCAGAGAAATCATTCCATTCTGCATTAACTGTTGCTGTTGCTGCTGTTGCTGTTGAATTTGCGGCAGAAGATGGTTCTGGAGATTTTGTTGACCAGAGGCATTGGAAGCATTGGGCTGGTTTTGACCATTACCACCACCCGCATTCGGCTGTCTCTGCATGGCTTGTCTTCGCTGTTGCTGAAGTGACTGGAATTGCCGAAGCCTCTGGAAATAAGTTGGGAACCGTTGCAAGAGTTGCTGCTGGATATGCTTAGCTTGCTGGATCGCCTGCTGATGTTGTTGTGGGGTAAGCCTGGTACGGTTAGGAGCCATGCCCGTATTCCCCATTTGGACAAGTGCATTCATCCGCGTCTGTAATTGGCGGAAAGTGTGCTGCTCTTGAGGAGTCAACGTCATTTGGAAGATTTGCTGTTGCTGTTGCTGCTGAATGGAGGTTTTCTGGCCCGGCTGTGTACCGGGTCTGGCAGCATTCTGGGCCAGTCCGGCCGAAAGTGGACCTTGCGCAGCAGCAAGCGATTGGGCCAGACTTTGACTGGAAATGGGAGCTTGGGCTTGACTCTGGTTGATGGGTTGCCCTGTTTGTCCTGCATAGTTCATCATGTGGGGCACCTGTTGCATTTGAGGAGAAGATAAAGGCCCTGCACCCATTCTGGAGTTGATATTTCCGTTCATGTTGGGCGTGCCCATATTTGGAGTGCCGATATTTGAGTTTGCTTGGGAATTGCTCATTTGAGGGGTGCTATGCACAGAACCATATTGGTTTTGGGCGTTGATCTTCTGTCTCTTTGCTTGGAAGTTTTGCTGTTGCTGTTGCTGTTGCTGTTGCTGTTGCTGTTGCTGTTGTTGTTGCTGTTGTTGTTGTTGTTGTTGTTGCTGTTGTTGTTGCTGTTGTTGTTGTTGTTGCTGTTGTTGTTGTTGTTGCTGCTGCTGCTGCTGCTGCTGCTGTTTTTGCTGCTGCTGACGGATCTGCTGCTGCCGCGCTTGCTGCATTTGGTACTGCTGAGCTCTTAAACGATTGGCCTGTTTGGCCATTTCTTGCTGCTGCGGAGTTTGGTTTTGCTGGTTTTGCATGGGCAGTGGAATGGAAGTCTGCATCTGGTTTTGACTCATTGGATTCAGAACTGGCGTTTGTGCTTGCATTGGCTGATTCTGCATTGGCATTGGGTTCTGTACTCTGCCGTTCACAGGAGGCGAATTCACAGCATTGCCGTATTGGGGCATCATTCCCATCTGGGTCAGCCTTTGATTCCGCTGTGCATGCATATTGGAGATCCGTTGCTGTGGCGTCATATTCTGCTGTTGGATCTGGGGCAGGTTCTGGAATTGCACGTTTTGAAGTGGCAGGCCTTGAACATTCATCTGCTGTGCAGGAGCTCCCGTAAACTTGTTCTGAAACTGAGCATTTTGCCCGGGAAATTGCGGACTGGCCGCTTGCTTCTGTAGTTGGAACCGAGCATTGGCCTTGGGCACATTTGGCTGCTGTTGGGGCTGCTGCTGGGGCTGTTGCTGGGGCTGCTGAGGTTGTTGGGGCTGCTGCGTCTGTGCAGGTTGTTGCTTGAAGGTTCCTGCTATCGAAGGATTATTCGAAACCATTGGATTTTGCGCCTGCGCTGCCACTGCCGCTCCTGCTTGGGCTTTCTGGGACTCCTTCCTTTTGCGGATCTCCTCAATGAATCTAAGCCGCATGAACCGATTGGCTGTATTGCTTCCGGCCGGAAGCACGGAAGAAGCACCGAGAGTTGTGGATGCAATCGATGACTTCTTCTCGTTGGATGTCGCATTTCCTGCACCTGGTGTGCCATTTGGTGGTGTAGACTCCAAAGCACCATCTGCAGCTGTGGTAAATGAAGGCCCCACAACCACAAGCTTCTTTTGAGACGTGCTCTCTCCAGGACTCTTGTATTTGTTCGAAAGCAAGAACATGAACTCTTCGTATTCCGACAGCTTGTGCATGGTGAGCTGGTCCTGGTGCAACTTGCGAATCTCCACTTTGTTAGGCTCCCTGTGAGAGTGCGTAATGGACACATCGCCAGTGGTGGGGTCTGTTTTGATCTGGGGGAAAGCCAGCTCAGGATGGAGGTACTCGGCCTGGAGGTACGGGTTCAACGGCACAGAAAGGTCGAGCTTTCGATTGGTCAAGTTGAGGATCTCTGATTCCATCTGAAGCGATAGCACATCGGTAAATTTGCTGAGCGTGGAGTCTGTATGATAGAGTAGATCGTAGTAGAGCGACTTCGGCGTAGGCCTTAGAAGAGTTCTGTATGCCTTGGTTTGGGAAGGTTTCTCGGGCTTCAGGTCAACGGCATCGGAGGTCTTGGGGTCATTCTCTGCATCAGTGGATTTCTCTGCATTCTTTTGGCCATTCTCCATGGGCGCTGGCTGAGGACTCTCTTCACCGGTCTTCTTGGTTCTATGGTCGTACACCTGCAACACAAGACATCCGTCGTAGAATTTGATGGAAAAGTCCTTGAGAAGCTCGGTCATCTCGGCAGGAACCTCTTCGTTGATCACGTGCTTCAAGAAACTCTTGACCATGGCGGATTCCTTGGGCACGATGTTGCTATCCAGGGTACCGTTGAAGCGGTAGTGGGTATCGTAGATATGGAAGCTCAACGACGGAGGGTACTTGGCGTACTTCTTAAGGATTTCCTGCAGCGTAGAGGCAAAGTGGTAGTTGCCAAACTTGGCCCTGTTTTGCTTGAATAGCTGGAGCTTCTGTGCTGGCGTTAGCCCATTGGGTCCGTTAGGGATACTGGTACTCGGTACCTTAGCCCGTTCACCGCTCCACTCCGACATGCCAAAACAGAAAAGAACGAAGATTATTAGATGACAAGGCCTTGGAACTGTGGAAGCTATGGACTATGGAAACTGTGGACTGTGAAAGTTTTGGAAACTTTGGAAGCTTTGGAAACTGTGGAAGCTTTGGAAACTGTGGAAACTCTGGAAACTCTGTAAGAGTACAAAACTGGAAGAACGATGTTGATGCTGGTAGAAGAGTGCAAAGGACGTTGTCGAAAGCAGCTTCAATGCCAAAAAGCCCCACTTATTCAATGTTTGTTTTGCAGCTGTGCTAGGGCGGACTACCAGGCTCTTCAATGACACGCTTGATCTGTACACAATGGTCCGGGCTTGAAGATGTTCGATACGGAGCGTTGTTTGTGAAAAACGTCGCGCATCACGTGCACGGTCACGTGACCTCGGCTTTACAATAGATGTGGGTTTATGATAGATACGTAGTTTATTTATGAGAAGTATGGTGAGTATTTTATTTTAGGTCGATTGGGTTAATTAGAGGGTAAAGTATTAGAGGTATGACATTAGATGGGGTACTGTGTTTTATATTGTAGGTATCTGCGAGTAGTTCGAATACTGCAAAGAAGTGAGAATACTGGAAAGAAGTGAGAATAGTGGAAAACTGTGAACTGCGAATATCACCTGACAGTAAACACAGTAAACACAACACTATCACAATTCTATATAATACACACTAAAAATACTAATTTTCGAATTCAGAATATTATTAAAAAACTTGAATTTTTCATTTTTTTATGTGAAGAGCCTATCTGCTTGTAGACTTCGGTATTGAAGGTGTGCCACTGGTCAGTGTTTCAGGCACCGTAGTCTAAAGTGGTATATTGGGAATGTAGCAAACTCAATCACTAGGCT
Source organism: Metschnikowia amazonensis (assembly GCA_008065195.1). Lineage (NCBI taxonomy): Eukaryota > Fungi > Ascomycota > Pichiomycetes > Serinales > Metschnikowiaceae > Metschnikowia > Metschnikowia amazonensis. The sequence continues at coordinate 12,257 of VATE01000146.1, read as the reverse complement.
AGGATATCAGGGTACCGAACCTACCAAGACCATGAATAGAGAATGAAGAATGGAGAATAGAGAATAGAGAGTAGAGAGTAGAGAGTAGAGAGTAGAGAATAGAAACTGAATTTACTGAATACACAGTGTTTTTCAAAACTATTCAAAGCACCGCGACAAAATTATTCAAAGCAAAAGTATTCAAAAATATTCATACCTGCGCGACAAAATTACTCAAACCAAATACAAGTTTTAGTATACAGCATAACATGAAAACTACCTTAGTTTTATCAATTGCGACCGTTGATTGGAAGACTACAAAATATTGTATAAGCAATCGTCCAAATATATATTTTCTGATTATTGATTCTATTAAAAGTTGGTGTGAAACATTATGCCATTTGGTTTGAATATTTTGTTGCACTGGATTGAATATTTTGTTGCACTGGATTGAATATTTTGAAATATGAATATTATTGAAAAACACTGTATTTCAAAGTTTCGGCCACTTCGCACAATCTTCAAACCACTTTTATTAGAATCCAATATTCAGCAATCATAAATCTGAGGATTGCCTCATGGATAAATTTAGGAGTATTCCAATCAAGGGTCAGAAGCTCAAAACTAAACTAGTTTCCATGTATCCTATAAAAACTTGTTTTGGGTTGAATAATTTTTCTGGTTTCACTTGAATATTTATGGGTCGCGCACTACCAGTACGAACAATATCTACGCTGTCTGTTCTAGATGAGATCATGGGAGTAGAGATTTTGGTTAACTAGACGAATAAACTGTCTAATATCCCTAATACAGTAGCCTTTAGCCAGGAACACAGTGTTTGTCAGTTCTGACCTACTACTCGCACGAAACAGCAGTGACCAGTTTCAGAAGTCAAAGCAGACTCCTCAATAGACTATGAAGGAATAAATGATAAGTACTTGATGTATCAAAAATTTAAAAAGATTACTTAATAGTGAATAGTTAATAGTAATAGTGAATAGTAAAAAGTATACTGAATACTAAAAAGTATACTGAATACTAAATAGTATAGTGAATACAGTCTTTCAAAATTATTCATACTAGCGCGACAAAATTATTCATACCAATATTTCAAAATTGTTCAATACAAATTTTAATAAACAGCATAACATGGAAACTACTTTAGTTTTGTCCGTTTCGACCGTTGATTGGAAGACTTCAAGAATAGAATGCAACAGCTATCAGCAAGATATAAAATACCTCATTACTGAAAACTATCAAATGTTGGTGTGAAACATTCTGCCATTTGGTATGAATAATTTTGTCGCACTAGTATGAATAATTTTGTTGCATTGGTATGAATAATATTGAAAAATACTGTAGTAAAAAGTATAGTGAACAGTAAAGTATAGTGAACACACTGAATATATTAATTCTTCAATATTAATACTCATAAATAACTGTTATTGAACTTATTAAAAAATTTAACCTGGGAGTCGTACTATTCAACCCCATTGGCCGTGTCTCCTGCATATCCCCACTTAAGCGAACCACTGCCTCACACGACTTCTTCAGTCTCTGCTTCTTCAATGCTCAATTTTAGGAAATTCAGGTTTCACCCAACTTTTAATAGAATTCAATATTCTGAAATCTAAAACCTGAAAAATGCATCATTTTTTCATTTTAGGGGTCTTCCATTAAGGGTGACACGGACAAAATAAAGTAGCTTTCATTTTATGCTGTACAGTATTTTTCAAAATTATTCATACCAATGCAACAAAATTATTCATACCAGTGCGACAAAAATATTCATACCAAATACAAGTTTTAATATACAGCATAACATGGAAACTAGTTTAGTTTTGCCCATTTCGACCGTTGATTGGAAGACTGCAAGAATAGTATATATAAGCAACTGACCAAATAGAATTTCTGATTACTAAATTCCATTAAAGTTGGTGTGAAATATTATGCCATTTGGTTTGAACAATTTTGAAATATTGGTATGAATAATTTTGAAAAACAGTGTACCAGTGCGACAAATATTCAACCAAATACAAGTTTTAATTTACAGGATAATATGAAACCATTTTAGATTTGTTCGTTTTGACAATTGATTAAAAGACCCCTAAATATATGAGGCAATCTTTAGATTTAGATTTCAAAATATTGAATTTCATAAAAAGTTGGTATGGAACATTATGCCATTGGTTGGAATAATTTTGCCGCACTGCTATGAATATTTTTAAAATATTGGTGAATAATTAATTCAAAAGTTTCGTACCACTTCGCACATTCATTCAAACCAAGTACAAGTTGTTATATACAAGATAACATGGAAACTAGTTAGTTTTGTCGCTTTTGACTCCCAAAGGTTCTAGCCAAAGTTTTTAAATGGTATTCAAAATCTAACAGAATAGAGTATAGTGATATTGAACACTGATGTTTCATACCAGTGCGACAAAATTATTCATACCATTTCAAAATCAAACCAAATAAAAGTTTAATTTACAGGATAACATGGAAACTATTTAGTTTTGTTCGTTTCGACTTTTGATTGGAAGATTCCAAGAATATTATGTATAAGCAATCGTCAAGAAAAAATTTCTGATTACTGAATTCTATTAAAGTAGGTGTAAAACATTTCCATTTGGTTTGAAAAATTGTGCGAAGTGGTACTAAACTTGAAATATTGGTATGAATAATTCGCACTGGTATAAATAATTTTAAAAAACACTGTACATTCGCAGTCTTCAAACCAAATGCCATAATGTTTCCAACATAGAATTCAATTTTAAATTTTAAATATTAATTTAATATTCTGAAATTGTAATTTGAAGAATTGCCTTATATGTAATATATTTGGAAATTTCAAGTCAAAGGTTAAACCGACGGAACTGAACTTGTTTCTTGTTATCCTATATATAACATCTTGTTAGGGGTGTAGGAAAGTCTCTGAATTATGGTTTGAACATTCTCTTTCTTGGTTTGAATTGTTTTCGCCCTGCTTTGAAGTAATATTTTTCTGCTTCGAACATTTGCGCGCTAGTTTAATCTTTAAAAACATTACCAATAATTTGAGGATATCATAGAATCCAACAATGTGAAATGGTATATCCATACTAAGTGGTTTATGAGGATTAATCTTAAAACTTACATAGGTGACACCGGTAAAACACCGATGTAACTGACAGACTATCACCAAGTTTGGAAACCATCTAGCATACTCTCTACTATCTTACCACACTATTGTACATCACCTTTCTACTGTACATACTACAATATGTCTCTTGGTCTATTAGTACTTGCATTTTTTCTCAGAATCCTATTTATATAGCAAGGTGGTCATGGAAGATAGTCTGGAGCCATTTGGTGATATCCGCATAAGTCTCCTGCTTCCTGGGATCTTGAATAGCTGTATTGGCTCACAGAAAAATAGTCAAGTCTATCATCCATTGGTAATACGATGATACCCTGAGTATTATGAGTATTCTGAAAGGGTGTTGTACCTTACAAAGCAATTTTCATCACCGTTGGTGGATACACCATTTTAATATCTTCGAAAGCCTTTTGAAACATCTTAATCATTTTAATCCAATCACGGCCTGATTAAGTAATACTCTAGATGTATATCCAGGCTTAGGTCTCTTTCCACCTACTGAGACTTGGTGTTCAAACAGAAATTAATCAACTTGAACAATTTTTGGCGGTCATCCTCATTGAATATCCACAAGCCGTAGATTTCGCCCAATACGTTCTTCACAATAATCAAATTGTCATTCATTTCAATGTTCATCTCCGCAATGCCGCTGGCTGGATTGGGAAAAAGACTCTTGACTGCGTGGTTCGGGAGTAGCCCCAACGAGAAGTTCTCGGGAGACTGCCTGTTCAAGAGAATGAGCCCATAGCAGAAGAAATTCTGGAGGTCGTTGCTTGTGAGCGGGCGGTCAGGAACGGTGGCGGAAAAGTGCCGTAAATAGAGCGCCAACGTGCCCTGGTATTCAGTCTTGGACCAGTCCTGGTCTTTGAATTTGTAGATCACACAGTGTGACGTCGTGTATAGAAGCTGTTTCACCTGATCATCGTAGCGGGAGATGACATTAAAGTTGAGAGTGTTTTTATAGAGCCCTAGCGCCTCTTTTGGTGTGATTTGGGTTTCTGACATGATGAAGAGGGAGAAGTATTAACTCGCACATACTCGCTATAGACCCGAACTGTGCACCCGTACACCGCAGATCCGTACACCTCAGATCCATATACCACAGACCGATATACCCGTACACTAGATCCATTTTACCTATGGATATCTTTCGAGTCCTTAAGAAAACATTCAGATCAATACCCAGTGTATTCTCCAAAAACCACCAATAACACCAGAAATTAGAAGTACTTACTAGATGTATGCGCAGCTTATGCCATAACAAACACTACATTGGGTTCTAATATATCAGTATCAATAGAGTTCTAAAAACAGTATCAATAGACTTCTAAAACAGTATCAATAGAGTTCTAAACCAGTATCAATAGAGATCTAAAACAGTATCAATAGAGTTCTAAAACAGTATCAATAGAGTTCTAAAACAGTATGTTGGTTCCTATTTGAAGTATTAGAAAGTACTTACTATCTTCTATATAGTAATAAGTTCTCTACTGTGTTAATGGTGTCATGTATCAATCCTTTAAGCCCGTACATCCCGCTCAAGTACTATAGGTAAAGAAATTACACACTATAATTATGTGGTATATGGACTACCCCTTTCGCCTTTTACTAAGATGCATCTGATCGAATACTGATATTGAATAAATATTTTTGAGATGTACAGGTGGTATTGAACAAAATCATTTTTTCAAAGTATTCAAAGCAGCACGGAAACATTTCGAACCAAGAAACAGAATCAAACTAATTTAAAGTTGCGAATCAAAAAAACAGAATCAAATCAAAAGTTTCGCACCCTTTCGCGCAGATTTTCATTCCAAATGGCATAATTTTTCACACCAATCCATCAAAATCGATATTTTAAATCAAAATTTGGACCATTGTTCCATGTGTGCTTCATTGGAATCTTCCAATCAAGAATCAAACTGATGGAACTGAACTAGTTTTTATTGTGTATACAACTTGTTCGGTTTGTAAGACAAAGGGGTACGATATTTGAATTATTAGTTTGACCAATTTTGTTTTGGTTCATAATACAGTGTTTTTGAAAATTATCACACCAGCGCGACAAAATTATTCAAACCGAGTACAAGTTTTATATAGAATAACATGGAAACTAGTTCAGTTTTAGCCTTTGACCCTTGATTGGTACTATAAGATTCCCAAATTGATTGTCTATAAGGAAATCCTGCACATTGAAAATTTCAGAATTTTGAATTCTACTAAAAGTTGTTAAACATTATTTCTTTTGGTATGAAAGATTGTGCGAAGTGGTATGAAAAATTTTGAAATATTATTCAAACCAGTGCGACAAAATTATTCATACCAAATGGAATATGTTTCCTACCAACTTTTTATAGAACTCAGTAATCAGAAAATAAATATTTGGACGATTGTTCTTATATACCATTCCTAAAGTCTTCCAATTAACGGCTAAACAGACAAAACTAAAGTAGTTTCCATGTTATGCTGTATATTAAAACTTGTACTTGGTATGAATAATTTTGTAATATTGGTATGAATAATTTTGTCGCACTAGTATGAATAATTTTTTCGCACTGGTATGAATAATTTTACTGTACCAGTGCGACAAAAATATTCATCAAATAGCATAATGTTTCACACCAACTTTTGACAGTTTTCAGTGATCAGATATTTTATATCAGGACAATTGCTCATACATAATATTCTTGGAGTCTTCAATTCAAATTTATTGTTCATATATATTCATTAAATCCGTATAATTACTTCTGTTGCTTGCCACCATACAAAGACTTCAATCTTTTTCTCATCAATTCTCTGGAACAAGTATTGAGCTTTGCCAATGTTGTGACCAGGTTCCAAGAAAAACTTCAATTTGTTCAGACTAGCTTCCATGGTATCTTGTGTATAAGAACTTGTATTTGGTTTGAATAATTTTGAAATATTGGTATGAATAATTTTGAAAAACACGGTAATTTTGCTACTGTGGTTCGTTTTCGCGCTGGTTTGAACTATTTTTCTAGGTTCGAAACTTTTTGCGCGCAGGTTTAATACTTTTGAAAAACACTGTACAATAATCACTTTATAGAGGATAAATAGAATTTTTGAATAGCGAAGCTGTTAAGAGGAAATAGATAATTTCACACGCTCCTATATTGGCCAAACAGGAAACTGTTTATCTGACAGGACATGTCAATATAGAACTTCCGGATGTACAGGTGTTCTACTTCTCACACACTTACTAGCATGAATAGAGTATTTTTCAAAATTATTCATACCAGTGGGAAAATTATTCAAGTCAATCCTACAAAATTTTTCAAGGCAATGCTACAAAATTATTCAAACCAATAATTAAAATGTCAGTTGAATATTCTTCAAACCAATAATTAAAATGTCCCTTGAATATTCTTCAAACCAAATACAGGTTATTGTATGGAAGCTAGTTCATACGTTTGACCCTTGACTCCAAAATGTAGGACATGAGACAATCCTTCGATTTAAATTTCTGAATTTAATTGTGATTAAATTCTGATAAAAGTTGATATTATGCCATTTGGTTTGAGATTGTGCAAAGTGGTGGAAATTGTAACACTGGTTTGAAATATTGTGCGAAGTGGTACAATAATTTTGTCGATTTCGACCGTTAATTAAAAGATTCCAAGAAAAGTGTATTTAAGCATTTTTCCAGATATAAAATATCTAATTACTGACATCTAATAAAGTTGGTGTGAAACATTATCCATTGGTATAAATATATTCTTCGCACTGGTATGAATAATTTTGAAAAAGACCGCAGCAGTTAATAATTTTGTCGCACTGGTTTGAATTTTGAAAAATACTACACTACAGTCTTTTTCAAAATTATTCATACCAAATTATTCATACCAATATTTTCAAATTATTCATACAAGTACGACAAAATTATTCATACCAAATGGCATAATGTTCACACCAACTTTTAATAATTTTCAGTGATCAGATACTTTATATCTTGCTGAATGCTATTAAACTCTATTCTTATAATCTTCCAATCAATGGCCAAGCGGACAAAACAAAAGGAGTTTCTATGTTATGTTGTATATTAAAACTTGTACACTGTTTTTCAAAATTATTCATACCAGCGCGCAAAATTATTCATCCAATATTTCAAAATTATTCAAACCAAATGGCATAATGTTTCACACCAACTTTAATGGAATTTAGTAATCAGAAATTTTATTTGGTCAGTTGTTAAATATACTAGTCTTGCAGTCTTCCAATCAACGGTCGAAATGGGTAAAACTAAACTAGTTTCCATGTTATGTTTTTTTTAAAACTTGTATTTGGTATGAATATTTTGTCGCATTGGTATGAATAATTTTGAAAAATACTGTACTAACACTTAGAATGCACTTAAGACTACACTTATTAACTACACTTACTGACACTAACATTTTTACTACTAGGACTAACACTTTTACTAATATCACTAACATTTTCACTACTAACTAAAACTTTCACTACTAACTAAAACGTTCACTACTAACTAAAACTTTCACTACTCACTAAAACTTTCACTACTAATAAAACTTTCACTACTAACTAACACTTTCACTACTAATAAAACTTTTACTACTAATAAAACTTTCACTACTAATAAAACTTTCACTACTAATAAAACTTTCACTACTAATAAAACTTTCACTACTAACTAAAACTTTCACTACTCACTAACACTTTCACTACTCACTAACTCCATACCTTAGTCATTATACGTTTTACTTGTGATTGCCTCGTAAATAGTCTCTATTATATAAACAGTACCTTGATACTAAAAAATTTCCAAATAATACTCTATGAATCAGCTCTACTGGACTCTTTCTATATTCTGACTTTTAACTAGGAAAGACGTATCTATTTTACCGGATGTACGGAGGTACAATGCGGAGAGACTTAATATCGTTCTGCACAATGGACTCCGCACTAGCAACCTCCGCACCTATAAAGCTCCGTTCTTTAGTTCTTAACTATTCTTGTCTTTATTTGTTCCTATTAAGCTACGCAAAAAACTACCTACCAAAATGAAAGTTTCTCAATTAAGTGCCTTTTTACGTGCCGCCCCAAAGCCCGTGTCGGCTATCGTCCCAAAGCGTACATTTTTCACCTCTCCAGCAGCATTCCTCGCCACCGGAGACAAAGTGCCCTCCGCCACGTTGTTTGAAGGGTCGCCAGGTAACAAAGTGGACTTGGCCGGCGAAACACAAAGCGGCAAATCCATTATCATTGGTGTGCCAGGCGCCTTTTCCCCGGCATGTTCCGCCTCCCATGTCCCTGGATACTTGAACAAATTGAAGGAGTTTCAGAATCATGGATTCTCCAACATTTACGTTGTTGGTGTCAATGATGCGTTTGTCATGAAGGCATGGGGCGAGAACATTGATAAAAGCAGCTCCATCAAGTTCTTGGCCGACCCCAAGGGCGACTTCTCCAAGCAGTGGGATGTTCTTTTTGACGCCTCCAAATTTTTTGGCAACGAGCGTTCCAAGAGGTACGCTGCCTTGGTGCAGGACGGAAAAGTCTCGGCTGCTTTTGTTGAGCCTGATAACGTGTCGGTAGATGTGTCTGCTGCAGAGAACGTGTTGAAGAGCGTCTAAAATAGGGAATTTAGAGGGATTAGACAGTGACTTTGACAATGAGTTTGAGTGAATTAGACCGTGTCTTCAAGAACGCTTGGTTTCAATTTCAAGAAGAAAATATTCAAGTGATATTGATCAGATGTTGGTCCTGGTGGGACATTGGAGTCTGTGAGAAACTATACAATGAATCGGTGATTTGAGTGATATTAAGTTCATTCAAGATATTAAGTTCATTCAAGATATTAAGTTCATTCAAGATATTAAGTTCATTCAAGTTATTAAGTTCATTCAAGTTATTAAGTTCATTCAAGTTATTAAGTTCATTCAAGTTATCATATGACCACATAGTGATCAGGTTCATAATCTTTTCCTTCCCATTTATGAGTGGTGGCCTGGTATATGAAGCACTAGTGTCAGTTGTCTTAAGTGGATGGTTCTAGAGAGTTTTCAGAGATTCAGATCCGAGATTCGATTCTGGGAGTTATGGTTTGATCTAAGTTGATAGTTTTCGAGTATGGAGTTATTGTGAAAGTGAAGAATATTATAGAGACATTGAGAGCTCTATCATAAGTTGTTGTCTAGAGTCTCTCTTAAATAAAGTTCTAAATCAAGAAAGTATCAGATTCAGTGTATTCTGATTACCTCTATAGTAAATGCCACACACTGATATGATCATGAAAATATGAGATTACCTTTCCTAACTTAACACTTTTACGCTGTACTGTGCTTCCCTGCTTAAACCCATGGCACTATATCTGACATGAGTTCGGCACGACCCGTTGACCAAGGTAAGTTGACGACACAACTAAGATTTTGTCTATATTGTGACCATGTGACCTGTACTTAACCTTAAGTATATAGTACTAGAAAAATAGCCTGTCACGGTATCTCCTGACCATTAGTGCTAATGGGTTCACAACTCTTAATTAATCCTTACCCTTTACTATAAGAACCTATTTTATTCTTTTTAATTTTGTGATTTTCATTCCATAAATTTTTATCTAAAGAAACATTTTATCAAGTGTGGAACTCCTGGAAGATTATATCAAGCCTATTGAGTAAGTTACCGATAACTCACAAGGGACACAAAGAGTTCAATGATCACTTTTTGCCAATTGGGTCTGCTCTTTACGAGATGAATCTTTGATTAGAATAACCTGTAGTATTTGATTCTACTTGGGGGAGGTATCTAAAAAATCTTGGTGAACTTTTGGAACTACCATAAACTTTCGCAACTAAGCTAAATATTTCGCAACTAAGTTAAATATTTCGCAACTAAGCTAAATTTTTCGCAACTAAGTTAAATATTTCGCAACTAAGTTAAATTTTTCGCTACGTACACTGTTTCAAAATTATTCAAACCAGTGCGACAAAGGTATTCATACCAATATTTCAAAATTATTCAAACCAATGCGACAAAATTATTCATACCAATATTTGAAAATTATTCAAACCAGTGCGACAAAAGTATTCATACCAATATTTGAAAATTATTCAAACCAGTGCGACAAAAGTATTCATACCAAATGGCATAATGTTTCACACCAACTTTTAATAGTTTTCATTAATCAGTATTTTATATCTTGTTGATTGCTCTTATATACTGTTCTTGAAATCTTCCAATCAACGATCGCAACGGTCGCAACGAACAAAACTAAAGTAATTTCATGTTATGCTGTATGTTAAAACTCTTGGTTTGAATAATTTTGAATATTGGTATAAATAATTTTGAATATTGGTATGAATAATTTTGAATATTGGTATGAATAATTTTGAATATTGGTATGAATAATTTTGAATATTGGTATGAATAATTTTGAAAAATACTGTACCTAAACTTTGCGCAACTAAGCTAAACTTTTGGAAGTCGCGGTAAACTTTCCCAACTAACCTAACTATTTAACTAGCCTACCTATTTAATTAACCTACACTATTTAATTAACCTACACTATTTAACTACTTTACACTATTTAACTAGCCACTTATGATTCGCTTATTATTGATTCAAAAGATATTTCAATTAATCTTTATCAATTGATGGATATCCATGGGTGGTCTTTGAGTTCACATAAACCCGAGACCGTTCTTGCAATTAATACAAAGGAAGTAGCAGAACATGTAAAGGGGTGCTAGATAATAGTACACTATTTGCCGTAAACATGGGATATTTTGGACAGGGGGTGACTTGACACCAGTGAAAGTTATATTTCAATATTGTTTCGGAGAATTCCCTAGTAATTTTGTAGTTCGGTGACCATCATATTTTCCAGATGGAAGCGATAAATCCTTCTTTTCGCTCCTGACATGAACCATTTAGTGACAATTCTAGAGATATATATTCGGAACCATTTAGTGACAGTTCTAGAGATATATATTCGAAAAATTTATTTGAAGAATATGAGGCAGTGCAAACTATAGAAATAAAATTGAAATGCCATTTGAGAATGGATTCTAAATACTTTCGACTCTAATTTTTCGCACCCTAATTCTTTCGGCTCACTCAACTTTCGCAACTCACACAAATTTCTCATACAGAAGAATATCCTGTATGTCAAATGATTTATACTAGCAAATGTCTTCATTAATGCTTACTAATAATTATACATGAGTTATGATATGATATTCAAATGGTAGAGAATAAAGTGTTCTAATCATTACGAAAACCCTGAATAGAAAGGGGTACCTAGCCTTAAACCAATACAGTATTTTTCAAAATTGTTCATACCAGTGCGACAAATTATTCAAACCAATATTTCAAAAATTCAAACCAAATACAAGTTTTAATATACAGCATGACATGGAAACTAGTTAGTTTTGTCGATTTCGACCGTTCATTAAAAGACTCCAAGAATAGTGTATTTAAGCAATTCTTCAGATATAAAATATCTAATTACTGACATCTAAAGTTGGTGTGAAGATATACCATTTGGTTTGAATATTTTTGTCGCACTAGTTTGAATAATTTTGAAATGGTAAGAATAATTTTGTCGCACTGAATAATTTTGAAAAACACTGCTCAAAAGCTTCCCTAACAAGCTGTTGAATAGGATAACAAGGAAACCAGTCCAGTTCCGTTAGTTTGCTCTCAATTAAAGTATTCCCAAATGTAATACATAATCTGCAAATTAAGATATCAAATTGAATTTTATTACAAGTTGGCGGGAAACACTGCCATTTGGTTTGAAAACTGGTTTGAAGAGTGGTATGAAGACAGTGCGAAAGAGTAGGAAACATTTGAATGAAGCATTCTTTGTTTTGTTCGAAACATTTCGCGCACTGGTTTGAATAGTTTGAAAAACTATATTGATTTAAAATTGTAGAGGCTACGTATCAGAGTATTTTGGAGAAACTGAGATGATCATACTGAGTACTAACAGAAGTTGATGTATCAACGAATAGTATTAATCAATGAGTATTGATCAATGAATAGTATTAATCAATGTATAATATGTTGGAACATGAGAAATCAGTGCACTTGCGGGTACTGCATGTTCACCTAAGCGCATACAGATGAAATAAGAGTTGAACAATATAGACCAAACCGA
>VATE01000008.1:242284-259545 GCA_008065195.1 Metschnikowia amazonensis | reverse complement strand
GGGAATCTAGGTAATTATATAGTCCAAGGGCGAGCCAGCCCTAATGCTGGCTGCTTGTTATGATGCTGGCTGTAGTGAGCCATATCTGGTCGAGGCGAATATATATAAGGAGATCACGTGTTCTGGTCGTATTAGACAGGTTCTACCGTGATTCCTCCACTAATCGTGCAGCGTAGCTATAACTTGGACCATTGGGTAGTGTAATACCCAAGGTGGATCTGACAATTGCTATTACATTCTATTCCTGGAGTCTTCCAATTAAGGGTGAAACGGACAAAACTAAAGTAGTTTCCATGTTTTGCTGTATATTGAAAGTTTTATTTGGATTGAATAATTTTGAAATATTGGTATGAATAATTTTGTCACATTAGCATGAATATTTTGTCGCATTAGCATGAATATTTTGTCGCATTAGCATGAATATTTTGTCGCATTAGCATGAATATTTTGTCGCATTGGTATGAATATTTTGTCGCATTGGTATGAATAATTTTCAAAAAGACTGTACAGCATAACATGAAAACTACTTTAGTATTGTCCGTTTGGCCGTTGATTGAGACTCCAAGAATAGAATTTAATAGCACTCAGCAAGATAAAAATACCTGATCAGTGTAAACTATTAAAAATTGGTGTGAAACATTTTCCATTTGGTATGTAATTTGAAATATTGGTAATAATTTTGTCGCACTGGTATGAATAATTTTGCAATATTGGAATGTAATTTTGCAATATTGGAATGTAATTTGAAAAATTGGTATGAATAATTGAAATACTGTACTAAGGTTGAAGGGATTTTTGGACTTGAATTGAAATTTAAGTGTGATTTTGGACCAATGTTGGACCATATAATTTCTGCCTCTTCAAATTTTATCGTATCGCGTATTTTGATTAGAATCGGTGAGAACATGAAAAGTTGAAAAGAGAAAAAAAATCAAACGAGTTCAAAAATCAGAAACGTGAAGAAAATAAAAAATGGCCATTTTCTTAAATATACTACCCCTCAAAGAGACTTTGCTGTGCAAAAACGTATTCTAGAAGCTGGCAACAGTTTTAACTGTGCTAATTGAAACAATGCTCTGTGCTCGCTAAGTGTGAAGTGGAACTACCGGTGCGGCTGAACACCAGTACACCAAAGATACAACCATGTCCAAGGCCAAATTCCAGTGAAAGGCTATGGAAATCGAAGAAAAGGTTGAAATATTAAGAAGTTATTTAGGTTTGTTTGGATATTGAAGGAAGGGAATAGGAAGAGTGGACAATCAGTTCCACGCTTAGAACTGGGAACCCGAAAAATCTGGAACAACCTAAAAACCTAGAACAACCTGAAAAATTAAATATAGATCCTGAAAAATTAAATATAGATGGTCCAGACATGGACAACCCGGAAACTCGAAAATACTTAAATATGAAACAGATTCTATTACAGTGTTCAAATTATTCACCAGTGCGACAAAATTAATACAAGTTTAATTGATAACATGGAAACTACTTTGGTTTTGTCCGTTTCGACCGTTGATTGGAAGACTCCAAGAATAGTATATAAAAGCAACTGACCAAATAAAATTTCTGATTACGAAATTCCATTAAAGTTGGTGTGAAACATTATGCCATTTGGTTTGAAAGATTGTGCGAACGAAACATTTTGAAGATAATTTGTCGCACTAGCTATTATGAAAAACACTGTAAATATCACGAGTCTCAGTGGTGCACACAGTAGTCGCACCCAGCCATATCAAAGTTACACTCCACCCTACTACAATCTCTACAACAAGCCTTTACGAAACATTTCAACACCCACTACAGTCGAAACTACACTTAGCATAGTTCCAATCCAGAATTCCCACAAGTAAAATGTTCAAAGCAGGAATCTCTAACATACCCCCTCGTGGCGTAAGGGCGCTCAGTGGAATCACCAAGTTCGACACCAAGAAGTTCGTGCAGTCGCTAGAAAAAGGAGGGTTTACTCTCCAGCAAGCAGAAACCGCAGTGGTGATTGTCAACAAGGCAGTCAACGACGGCATCAGCTTGATAGCCAAGAACCTCGTTTCCAAGGAGAACTTGAACTCCGTGGCGTACCAGCAGAAAGTGGATTTTGCCAAGTTGAAAGGCGAGTTGCAGACCATGGACAAGTCCGAGTTCTCCAGCTTGAAAAAGGAACAGGAGCAGCTTCGCACCAATTTGACCAACCTTCAAAACAGGCTCAAGGAGGAAATCACCAAGAACCTGGCCAGCGTACGCCTAGACTTGAATTTGGAAAAGGGGCGTATTCGCGAGGAGTCGTCTAGCCACGAGTCCAGGATTGAGGATACGTTTACGAGGATTGACGAGGAGATTGCGAATGTGCAGATGCAGATCAAGAGTGTAAAGACACAAGTTATGCAGTGGTTGATTGGTGTGAGTTCGGGTACTGCTGCGCTCATGTTAGCTTTTGTTCGGTTTTTTGGGTGAGAGAATGATGAAAATAGAAAGCAGAAGTTAAGAGAGAAAACTTAAAAGATTAAAGTTAAGAGAGAAAACTAAAGAGATACAACTTATGAGATGGAACTTGAGAAATGAAACTTAAGAGATACAACTTAAGAGATACAACTTAAGAGATACAACTTAAGAGATACAACTTAAGAGAGAAAACTTAAGAGATACAACTTGAGAGATGAAAACTCAGAGATAAGACTTAAGAAATGAAACTTAAGAAATGAAACTTAAGAAATGAAACTTAAGAAATGAAACTTAAGAGACAAAACTAAAGAAATGAACCAGTGAAGAAGAAGTGAAGTGAAAAACTCATCTTTCTATTCTTTCAATATTCTCGCTGAACTAATCTACTTGCTCAAGTTCTAAATGGTCTGCTCTTATTTCGTATTTATGGTTTCATCAGACATTTGAAAACAAGTGAACAGGTGCGCATTCTTAATGTGAGCCTAAATCAGCGCTCGTCAAATCTGGTGCTCGGGCTTTTATGTATACCGCATTTCATGGTACCATTAGCGAGCACCAAGCAAGCTTAAGACCAGAGTGCAAGACCCGAATCTAGATCTATGAGAAGTATGCAAAAGCAGGTAGCATAAAAATTCTTAGATGTGATGATATTGATGATGTTGATGATGATGTTGATGATGATGTGATAATGTGATGTGATAATGTGATGTGATAATGTGATGTGATAATGTGATGTGATAATGTGATGTGATAATGTGATGATGTGATAATGTGATAATGATAATGTGATAATGATAATGTGATAATGTGATAATGTGATGATAATCTCCTACAATTGCTCTAATTTTACATGGCTCCTCCCTACTCATTTAAATTCAAATCCATCATTCCATCGCATTATCCCCTTCACTTGGGCCAGCGTAAACGGAGTTATCTGCAGTACTGCGGTTGACGTCAAATGCCAAACAACACGCAAGCACCTACGCTCGCCATGAACTCCGTCTACAACCATGGAATCAAACAGACGCAAAGTCTAACACGAGATCTCGCAGCATTCGAGAAAAACGTCAGCACCTCGCCCATGTCGCTCCAGGGCCTGATCATAACGTCGCTCACAGGCTTCAAAAAGACCATCAAGGAGTACACCGACTTGGTGCGCCAATGCGACAGTGTGGAGGAGAAACACGACAGCCGTTTGAAAAAGTTCCAGGCGGACTTGGCGCAATTTCAGGCCAAATTCGACTCGTTACGTCTGCAGCGGGAAGCGCTGGTGCAGGCGGATTCCCACCAGCAACTCATTGGCCGGCGAAATGCTCCCTCCGATAATCCCTATGATCCTGCAGCCTCTGCGGCCCAGCCGTCGTTATCGTACCTGGAGGGACTATATACAGAGAAGCAATCGCTTGGCCGGGGGAACCAGCAGCTTGATATGATTCTTGAGATGGGCCAGAGTGCGTTGGGGGACTTGGTGGAGCAGAACGAGACTTTGAAGAAGCTTGGGTCCAAGTTTGAAGAGAGCATGATGACTTTGGGTGTGAGTCAGGGCACGATCCGTCGAGTTGAGCGCCGAGCCCGTGAGGACAAGTGGCTTTTTTGGGCTATGGTGGTGATATTTTTTGTGTTGTGTTATTTCATCATCCGATACTTCCATTGACGATATGGGGAAGAGAGAGGACTGATGTCAAATATAGTGAAGGACTGGGGTCAAATATAGTGAAGGACTGGGGTCAAATATAGTGAAGGACTGATGTCAAATATAGTGAAGGACTGGGGTCAAATATAGTGAAGGACTGAGGTCAAGACCAAAGATCAACACTCAAAGACTAAAGTTAGTAAGTTAGTAAGTTACTATGTCACTATGTTACTATGTTACTAAGAGCATTGGTCTGTCGTTTGATGACCAAACTATGGCTTTGAGCCATCACATGTCTAGTGAATATGCATCTTCTCTGCAGGTTCCAAGACTTGGGTTATAGTATGCATATAATGATGGTAACAATTTTTAGTTTCACTCTTGATTTGCCTCTTCTACCCCTCTTGACCAGAACCTTGCTAATCTCTTCCCCACTCCCGAGGCATCTCGGCTGTACTGCATACACCGCCCTTCAACTCCACGCGTCGCACCCTACTACGGTCCTGAACTGTGATATTTCCGTCTACAGCCAAGTCCTGAAGGAAGCAAGAAGCTGTGCATGGATCCACCTTGTTAATACAGATACTTATTATTACTTAGAAATACGATCAATATGATAAAATCATTAATTCAAATGTTCAATAATGTTCAATCAAATGTTCAATAATGTTCAATAATGTTCAGTAATGTTCAATAATGTTCAATAATGTTCAATAATGTTCAATAATGTTCAATAATGTTCAATAATGTTCAATCAAATCTTCTATCAAATCTTCAATTATATCAGAGACAGATCACGCAGCTGTCGTTACTTACACTTCCTAAATGGGAAATAGCTCAAAGTCAAGACATGCCCAAAACGGATAAACGTGCGGCGGCCATACGCTGCGCACGGGCCGCACTTTTTCCTAAACAGGCAATAGCGCACTGGCTGCGAAAAGCCATTTGCCTAAACCGGATGTTACAGATTTGGCATCCTCCATCTCGTTCCACCCACTTATATAGTGTGGTTTCCTCCACCAGGAAGAGATTAAGACCTTAACACGTGATACTTTACCAACAGACAATACATCACTAATCATTTGTCATACCGTTGATAGTGGATCTGTTATACCCAACTAGTCTATACAAGCAATACCCAACTAGCCACTAGTCAATAGCCTATCAATCTGTCCTGGTCTTTTCTTGTCACATTATTCAAATCCCTTTCCGATGCTCTTGCTTCGGATTCTTTTCCTAGTTGCCTTGGCCTGGGCATTACCGGTCCAGCTCAGGGCTCGTGATGATGATGTAGTGATTACTACCACGCAGAAAATTGGCTGGGCTGCTCTATTTGGTGCAGCTCCCACGCCTGCAGTCACAACTTCAGCCACACCAGCCCCAGCCATAGCTACGACAGCAGCTGTGAATTCCAATACCAACACTGCCACATCTACCAAGTCATCAGGGGGAGTTCTCTCACTGATTCTTTCACTTTTTGGAGGTTCCAGCACTGGAACTGGAACTGGAGCTGGAACTGGAACTGGAACTGGAACTGGAACTGAATCTAGTGGGTCTAGTTCTGGATCTGGATCTAGTGGGTCCAGTGGGTCTAGTTCTGGATCTGGATCTAGTTCATCTACCAGCACCAGTGGTACCTCCAATACTAGCTCATCTTCAGGATGGCTTTCCTCAATCCTAGGACTTTTTGGAGACTCTAATACCAGTTCAAACTCAGGCTCTAACACTGGATCCAACTCAGGCTCTAACACTGGATCCAACTCAGGCTCAAACTCAGGCTCAAACTCAGGCTCTATCTCAGGATCCAACACTGAATCCAGCTCAGAACCTTCCAGCACAGATTCTGAAACACCCGGATTTACCGGCTTGGTCACCGTCCAAGGCGCTGGAAATGGCCAGTCTTCCAGCTCCTCCTCATCTTCATTCTCCTCCGGTGCAGCCCTGGATCTGGACGTCTCCAACGTGGCTGCATACGCAGAGAAAGGAGCAGGAATCTCCTACTCCCCATACACAAAAGACGGCCAGTGCAAGTCAGCCAGCCAAGTGGCTCGAGACATGGCAGTGCTCAGCTCATACCCTTTGATCCGGCTCTACTCTGTAGACTGTTCCGGAGTTAAGAACGTACTTGCAGCCATCTCGTCATCGCAAAAGGTGTTTCTCGGCGTTTGGGACATCAATGCGCTCAGTTCGGACTTGCCCAGTATGGCCCAGCAAGTGGAGTCATCCAGTCGCGGCTGGAGTGCTGTTCACTCCGTGTCTATTGGAAATGAGGTGGTGAATGCAGGCACAGCTTCGGCGTCGCAGGTGGCCAGCGCTGTTCTGAAGGCGCGCTCATGGTTCAAGCAAAATGCATCTTCTTACTCCGGCTACATTGTGGCTGTGGACACGTTGGCGGCCATGATGGCCGACTCATCCATGTGTGATACTGGCGACTATATTGCCGTCAACTGCCACCCGTACTTTAGTGGCATTGAGGCTTCGACGTCGGGGTCATGGTTGAAGAGCCAGGTGCAGAGTTTGCAGAGCCACTGTGGCAACGGCAAGAAGATTCTCATCACGGAAAGTGGCTGGCCCACACAAGGTAATACCGAGGGAGATGCCGTGCCATCGGTGGAAAACCAGTTGTTGGCAATTAAGGGCATTGCCAATACCATGGGCAACCAGGTGTTGATGTTCACCACCTACAATGACTACTGGAAGTCACCGGGCTCGTGGAACGTGGAGCAGCACTGGGGGATTTACGGAGACCCCAATGCCTAAGCAGAGTCTAAGCAAGTTAGACTCTGAGCATGACCGCCTTACGAACCGTGCATAGTAAATAGATAAGTGTGAGGGATATCCTAGAAGTAGAAGTAGAAGTAAGTAAGTAGAAGTGGAAGTAAGTGAGTAGAAGTAGAAGTAAGTAAGTAGAAGTAGAAGTAAGTAAGTAGAAGTAGAAGTAAGTAAGTAGAAGTAGAAGTAAGTAAGTAGAAGTAGAAGTAAGTAAGTAAAAGTAGAAGTAAGTAAGTAGAAGTAGAAGTAAGTAAGTAAAAGTAGAAGTTGAAGTAACTAGTACAGTGTTTTCAAAATTATTCGTGCGACAAATTTTTCATACCAATATTTCAAAATTATTCAAACTAGTGACAATTATTCAAACCAATCTTTCGAATTTATTCAAACCAAATACAACATTGTATTTACAAGATAACATAGTAACTAGTTCAGTTTTGGCCCTTTTTACCCTTGATTCGAAGACTCCAAGAAGAGTATATATAAGCAATCGTTCAAATATAACTTTTCTGGTTAGTGAATTCTAAAACAGTTGGTGTGATACATTTCGTCATTTGCTTTGAAAGATTGTGCAAAGTGGTGCGAAACTTTTTGAGAATTGGTATGAATAATTTGGAAAAACAGTGTACCAATATTTCAAAATTATTCAAACTAGTGCGACAATTATTCAAACCAAATGGAAAATGTTTCACACCAACTTTTTATAGAATCAGTCATTAGAAAATATTGGACGATTGCTTATATATACGCTTTGGAATATTTCAATGAAAGGTGGAACCGACAAAACTAAAGTGGTTTTCATTATGCTGTATATTAAAACTTGTATTTGGTTTGATAATTTTGTCACACTGGTACAGTCTTCAAAATTATTCATACCAGTGCCACAAAATTAGCCTAATGGCATAATGTTTCACACCAACTTTTATAGAATTCAGTAATCAGATATTTTTTATCTGCTGATTGCATTCTATTCTTGAAGTCTTCCAATCAACGATCGAAAAGAATAAAACCAAAGTAGTGCATGTTATGCTGTATATTAAAACTTTTATTTGGTTTGATAATTTTGAAATATTGGTTTAAATAATTTGTCGCACTAGTATGAATAATTTTGAAAATACTCTACAATTGTTCCAGAATCTAGACTCAATTCACTACACTTTCATACCATTGTGATACAATATTAAAGAAATGTAGAGCATATTCTCATAAAAATCGGAATATATTTCTGTATCATTAAAACTACCACATACTACTCTATTACGTCGGAGCACTACAGTATTTTTCAATAGTTTTCAACCTGCGCGCAAATGTTTCGAACCAAAAAGAATGGTTCAAAAAAGAATGGTTCAAAGAATGGTCAAACTTTTTATAATATTCTGATTTTAAATCTGGAAGATTCCTTCATATTCTATATTTGGAGTCTTCCAATCATGGGCAAAACAGACAAAACTGAACTAGTTTCATGATAACAACTTGTATTTGGTATGAAAATGTGCGAAGTGGTTAAACTTTTTGAATTATTGGTTTGAATCGTATTGTCGCGCTAATTTGAATAATTTTAAAAACTGTATTCAATGTTTCGTACTTCTCCAGTCTTTCAATTCAAATGGAATGATGTTTCACACCAACTTTTAAAATTCAATATTCTGAAATTTAAATCTGGATAATTCCCATATGTACTGCATTTGGAGTCATCCAATCAGGTTCAAAATGGATGGAACTGAACCGAGTTCTTGTTATCCTGAACCCACAACTTGTTAGGGTACCTGAAACTTTGAACTATGGTTGAATTATGGTTTGATTCGTTTCTAGTGTGGTTCAAAATATTTTGCGCGCTGGTTTGAATACTTTTGAAAAACTATAATAGTTTCCTTCTGGCCAGACCCAACATCCAGCCGAGATAACAGCCTTGGTCTGAAACGAGGGCCAGACCCAGATCTTAAAGTCACTCATAACCAGGATCCCAGGAATCTTCACCTATACTAGATAGTACGACACCAAAATAAACCACTAGTTTACTGTGATGGTTTTCACTTAATCAGAAAGCCTAGATGTCAACCACCATCTAGCCAGCTAAATTGGGAAAGTCTATTTTAGGTGAAGTGCTGAATTGACCAGACCCATGATAGGTTTGAGGTATTCGAACTAAAAGTAGTGTAACAAGGAATAAGAGTCTTAGTGTTAAGTAGTCTACTACTACTCCACTCCACTACTCCTCTACTCCACTACTCCACTACTCCACTACTCCACTACTCCACTCCACTACTCCACTACTCTACTACTCCTCTATCTTCTACACTAGATGCGTCATCTCAGTGGAATTAGCTACACTGAATAGAAGAGAAATGCGACGCACATAACTACAATATTTTCAAAAGTATTCAAACCAGTGCGCCAAAACAATTAAACCAAAAAACAAATGGTTCAAACCATAATTCAAAGTTTTGTACACCCCTAACAAGTTGTGGATACAGGATAACAAGGAACAGTTTAAATATGCTTTGATTCCCAAATGCAGTACATATAATCAAACGCTCTAAATAAAATTTCTGAATATTAATTCTAAATAAGTTGGTGTGAAACATTATGTTTTTGTTTGAAAGACTGTGTGAAAGGGTACGAAACTTTTAAATTGTTGGTTTGAACTATTGTTTTTTCTTGGTTCGAAACATTTTGCGCGCTGCTTGAATACATTGAAAATACTGTATCGCGAAGAAGCTTTGGCTATATAATTAAGAGGATTCCTCTTGGAAACAATAATTGACGGGCTATGTGATACACGCATAGAAACCTAAAATTTGTACTACTACACTAACTACTACCTAATAAGACCTAAAGTCTCTGTATAGACCTCGGTCGGAAAGAGAAAGGATACTTCTATACTTTTTCAATCGCCGACCCGGGTTCTGCATAGAGCAAGAAGTAGGCCCCTCGGAAAGGTCACGTGACTTGGACATAAAGGCTCTGGAGCGGTCCACACCCTTAATTCCCTAATTTCTGGAGCAGTATGCTGTTCTAGACCCCAAAGGCACTGTACTGCTTTTGGAAAAACTGTAATTTTTTTTTTGGTGGACAGGATCAAACGACCTAAGTCAATAGGTCGGAACTGGATATAAGCCCCGGAATAGGCGGTCAAAACCGACCTCGCACCCACACACTGCACTATACACTGTTTTTCAAAATTATTCATACCAACGCGCAAAAATATTCATACCAATATTTCAAAATTATCAAACTAGTGCGACAAAACAACTCAAACCAAATGATAATGTTTCACACCAACTTTAATGGAAATTAGTAATCAGAAATTTTATTTGTTCAGTTTCTTATATATACTATTCTTGCAGTCTTTCAGTCAATGGGCAAACGGACAAAACTAAAGTAGTTTCCATAGTATGCTGTATAATATGTATTTGGTATGAACATTTTTGTCGCACTGGTATGAATAATTTTGTTGCATTGGTATGAATAATATTGAAAAATACTGTAAACGGTGACGGTACCACAGGAGATTCTGTACTAGATTGCCCGTTTAAACCTCGCACCCAATATATGTGCATTTCATAACATCACCAAATCTTACATTGACTAAGAAGACTGCTGAAATTTTTTATCTAAATAACCTAACAAGTATGGATTTTAGTACATCTAAGTATGAAACAACAGTGTACCAATAATATAGATTAACTAGTTAAAAGTGTCAGTTTCACGCACTTTCTACGGATTCAAATTATAGCTCCATTAAACCAGAAGAAAATCGCTCCAAATGCTGCAAAACCAGACAACCATACAGGGTCTTTACCTATATTGGCCCATGTTTTGGCCGCATAATTGCGTGGCTTGGTGATTGGCCTATCACGACTAGGTAGTGACTATATGCAGGAAATGCCCAGAATATAAACAACCAAGGCTTTTCTCCATAGGGACAAATTAGTGACTAAATATCGTATCCAAGAATCTAAAAAAGTTCGACTTTGAAGTATCTAGTAAATATAAAAACTTGAAAATTAGTTAATTGGGTATCGAGTTAAAGTGATGAAATCTAAATAAGTTGATATTGAAGTGGAATAGTTTTGAACTGAAATAGTGTTTTTCAAAATATTCAAACAAGTGCGTAGAATTATTTATAAATATTCAAATTATTCAAATCAGTGCGTAAAAATATTCGTAAATATTCAAATTATTCAAATAAATGCGCAAAATTATTCAAACCAAATACAAGATTTAATTGACAGGATAACATGGAAACTTTAGTTTGTCCGTTTCGACCATTGATTGGAAAATTCCAGGATTAATATGAATCGTCCAGATTTAAATCACAATATTGAATTTTAATGAAGTTGGTATGAAACGTTATGCCATTTGGTTTGAAAGATTGTGCGAAGTGGAACGAAAATATTGAAATCTTGGTTTGAATAATTTGTCGCACTGGTTGAATAATTTTGAAAAACGTAACTACTTGAACTGGAAATAACCAGTTAAATTGTTGATTTTGATATATTGCCTCATTTTGATACCCATTTTGATACCCATTTTGATACCCATTTTGATACCCATTTTGATACCCTTTTTGATACCCATTTTGATACCCTTTTTGATACCCATTTTGATACCCATTTTGATACCCATTTTGATACCCTTTTTGATACCCTTTTTGATCCCGCTCCATTGTTCACCCTGTCCAACTACTCATACTTATCACAAGTATCTTAAACCCATTGAACCCCGTCTTTATAAGTCTCCTGCATATTACACCGGTCGTGCACACACCACGCGCACCACGGCACCAATAACATCAAACAACACCTTCACCACTACGAAGCCATGTCCGAAAGAGAAGCCAAGAAGCTCGTGGCACGGCTTACGCACGTGTTCGAACCCATCTACTCGCTCACAAACAGAGCTGGCGTTGCCGTCTACCCCGACTTCCAGAAACTCCCTCCCAGAACTGGCACTGAGTACTACAAGTTCATCACCCGCCCAATCTCCCTCCACACCATTGGACGCAACGTCAAGCGCCACGCCTACAAAGATGCCCAGACCTTCATCGATGACTTGGCACAGATAACCTGGAATGCTCGCCACTTTAACGAGCCAGGCCTGGATATCTACGAAAATGCCCTTGTGGTCGACAAGTACATCCGAGAAGTGGCCATTCCCAAGCTTGCTTCCGACTCAAAAGTGCCCAATGCGCTGCTGTTGGCTTACCCGGACTTGGGGCCATTGGAGGATTATGGTCACATGTCACGCTATGATGATGACGGTAACTCGGCCAGTCCGTATGTGAAGAACGAGGATTACGACGATGACGATCTGATGCTGGTGCCCCGCAGGTCCCATTTCGGCAGCCGCAACTCCGGAGCCGTTCGCCGTGGTCGGCCTCCCATTATCGACAAGCCCTACGAGTCCCGCATCAAGGCCATCATCAAGCTGTTCAAGCGAGTACGCCATCCCGATGATGAAAACCATATTTTGACGCTCCACTTCGAGCGCTTGCCCGATAAGAGCCACGACGACTACTATCAAATGGTGGCAAACCCCATCTCGTTACATGAAATCAGAACCAAGGTGCGCAGCAGAAAGTACACCACCGTGCAGCAGTTCTTGGACGACTTGGCGCTCATGATCAGCAACGCCAAGCTCTACTACTCAACGGACCCGGGCATGTCCAATGATATCCATTTGTTTGAGCAGCAAGCAGATGTTATTATTCAAACCGAGATGCAAAGGCCCGACTCAGACTATATCTTGGCCACCAGTTCTGGAGCTGAACGCCACAAGACACCTTTGGACTCCGTGACCGTCAACAACCACCGCTACTCTGTTGGAGACTGGGTGCTTATCCGCAATCCTAACGATGCGCAGAAACCTATCTGTGGGCAGATTTTCCGGCTCTGGAACGCAGATGGAATCGACTACACCAATGTGTGCTGGTACATTCGGCCCGAACAGACGTGCCACCGTGCAGACCGTCTCTTCTACATGAATGAGGTGTGCAAAACTGGTGAGTATTCCGACCACAGGGCTTCAGACATTGTGGCTCCATGTTATGTCATTTTCGTCACTCACTACCAGAAGGGTGACATCCCTCCCAACTTGCTTCCGCCAGGTGCAGAGTGGTTTATCTGTGAGTTCAGATATAATGCAAATACATATGCGTTCAACCGGATCAGAACGTGGAAAGCGTGCCTTCCTGATGAAATCCGGCACGTGGACCAGCCCATCGTGCCCATCAACGAGCCTAGAAAGTTGATCAAATACGACTCGCCCCTCAAAGGTCTCTTGACGTACGATTCTCCCGACGATGCGTTGAAGGTGGCGCCCGTCGAAGGCCCCAACGAAAATGGTCCTCCTTTGATGGGTGCTGTTTTCCAGAAACCTCCCTACACCAACGATGAGTTGGGCCAGTGCTCCACATCACCAAACGTGACGCCGCTTCCCGAGTACGACGACCTAGAGTCCGGCAGAAAAGCCTACATCTTCACGCCAGTGTCGCAGTTGAAAACCTCGGTCACGGGCTCGGGGGTGTACTCATCCTCTGGAACAAGACACGTCAACGCCAACTACATTCCGGGCGGAGCTGACACTCCCGGATACGACAGTCCTCAGGATACTCTACAGCAGGACTCTGGATACGGGTACTCTGCACTCAACAAACATAAGAGTGAACTTCTTGGAGGAGCACGAGAAAACTCTCCCAGCCATCACGTGATAGCCGGCACCTTCAACACAACATCCATCTACTCGAATGTTCTTCCTGGAGGAGTTGTTTCATATGTCGATTCTGATACTGCGGCGGACGTGAAAATCAAGGAGCTCAGTGCGCTGTTGATCAACTCCGACGGGCACGTGGTGTGGTTCAGATCGCCTCCCACTGTAATTAACCAAAAAACAATCACGCCGGTTTCTCATTCGGTGAAGTACTTGGCGTGGAAGATTAAGCAGAGCAGTGACACGTGATAGAGTCGCTTGTATAGACAATGTGATATAGTGTACATTAGCAGGGATAGAAGTATATGCCAAAATATGAATAAGAGTATCTTGTAACAATATAAGAGTCTTAACAATATAAGAGTCTTAACAATATAAGAGTCTTATAACAGCTAACAATATCACATGATTAAGAGTATGATAATAGTGTAACATAACAGTATAATACCGTGCTTTTCAAAATTATTCAAACTAGTGCGACAAATTATTCATCCAATATTTCAAATTGTTCATACCAATATTTCAAAATTATTCAAACTAGTGCGACAATTATTCAAACCAAATGGAAAATGTTTCACACCAACTTTATAGAATTCAGTAATCAGAAATTTTTATCTTGCTGATTGCTATTAGATTCTCTGAAGATTTTCCAATCAACTGTCGAAACGACAAAACTAGAGTAGTTTTATGTTGTGTTGTATATTAAAACTTTTATTTGGTTTGATAATTTTAAATGGTTTGATAATTTTAAATGGTTTGATAATTTTAAATGGTTTGATAATTTTGAATGGTTTGATAATTTTGAAATGTTGGTTGATAGTTTCGAAAATGTATCAATAGTTTTGCGCATTGGTATGAATAATTTTGATATACTGTAACAATATGGAGGAAATACAGTGTTTTTCAAAAATATTCATACTAGTGCGACAAATTTTTCATCCAATATTTCAAAATTATTCATACTAGTGCGACAAATTTTTCATCCAATATTTCAAAATTATTCATACTAGTGCGACAAATTATTCATCCAATATTTCAAAATTATTCATACCAATATTCCAAAATTATTCAAACCAAGTACAAGTTGTAATATACAGCATAACATGGAAACTGGTCTAGTTTTGCTGGTTTCGACCGTTTATTTGAAGACTCCAGGCAATATATATAAGCAATTGTCCAAAAATAAAATAAAATATCTATTAAAAGTTGGTGTGAAACATTATGCCATTTGGTTATAATTTTGTCACACTGGTACAGTATTTTTCAAAATAATTCACACCAGTGACAAAATTATTCATACCAATATTTCAAAAATATTCACACCAGTGACAAAATTATTCATACCAAATGGAAATGTTTCACACTAACTTTTAATAGTTTTCAGTAATCAGATATTTTATATCTTGCAGATTGCTATTACATTCTATTCTTGGAGTCTTCTAATTAACGGTTGAAATGGACAAACTAAAGTAGTTTCCATGTTATGTATATTAAAACTTGTACTTGGTATGAATAATTTTGTAATATTGGTATAAATAATTTTGTCGCACTGGTATGAATAATTTTTTCGCATTGGTATGAATAATTTTGAAAAATACTGTATGAATAATTTTGAAAAAGACTGTACCAGTGCGACAAAATTATTCATACCAATATTCCAAAATTTGTCATACCAGTGCGATAAAATTATATACCAAATGGTATAATGTTTCACCAACTTTTAATAGTTTAGTAAATAAATATTTTATATCTTGCTGATAATAGCTGTTACATTCTATTCTTAGAGTCTTCCAATGAGTCGAATGGACGAAACAAAAGGAGTTTCCATGTTATGCTGTATATTAAAACTTTTCGGTATGAATAATTTTGACATTGGTATGAATAATTTTAACATTGGTATGAATAATTTTGACATTGGTATGAATAATTTTAACATTGGTATGAATAATTTTGACATTGGTATGAATAATTTTGACATTGGTATGAATAATTTTGACATTGGTATGAATAATTTTGACATTGGTATGAATAATTTTGACATTGGTATGAATAATTTTGAAATATTGGATGAATAATTTGTCGCACTAGTCAGTATTTTTCAAAATTATTCATACCAATGCGACAAATTATTCATACCAAATGGAAAATGTTTCACACCAACTCTTATAAAATTCAGTAATCAGAATTTTAAATCTCGAGTATTGCATATAAATACTATTCTTGGAGTCTTCCAATCAACCGCCAAACGGACAAAACTAAAGTAGTTTCATGTTATGCTGTATATTAAACTTGTATTTGGTTTGATAATCTTGAATGGGATAATCTTGAATGGGATAATCTTGAATGGGATAATCTTGAATGAGATAATCTTTAATGGGATAATCTTGAATGGGATAATTTTAAATGGTTGACTTTGGTTGATAACTTCGTAATACATTATGGAGAAAATATAGAAATATAGAACACCTGCATAGAGCAGGAGCGCATATGCATTTACATACGCGGCATCTTCCGACAGTCTTTCTCATGACGCCTGAGCAGCAGTTTCAGCAGTGTCTCGGCACAGCGAAGCGTATAGTGGCGCTAGTTGGGGCAGGCCTCTCAGCAGCAAGCGGACTTCCCATTTTCCGGGGCTCGCAACCACTCTGGAAGAACTTTAACATGATAGATCTAGCCACACCCGATGCCTTCTATATAGATCCAGGGCTTGTATGGCAATTCTATGCCTGGAAGCGGTGGCAGGCAATGCAAGCCCAGCCCAATGCAGGACACCAGGTGTTGGCCGAACTTTCCCATGATCTGCACTATGAGTTTCTCACTATTACGCAGAACGATGATGGGCTCCACCAGCGGGCGGGGCATGACCCGGACAAGCTTCACGAGGTGCAGGGCTCATTGTTTGAGGTGAAGTGCACATCATTTACATGTACATATACGGGGAGGAGTGATGAGTTGACAGGAGCTCTAGAACGAGCTTTAGAGAGAGATGTTGAGAGGGATGGATATGAGGAGGAGATGGAAAAGCAGAATCAAAATCAGAATCAGAATCAAAATCAAAATCAAAATCAGAATCAGAATCAAAATCAGAATCAAAATCAAAATCAAAAGTGTCCAGAGAATCAAAATATACACAATATCAAAAATTCAAATGGTGAAAATGAATTTTTTAATATTAACCAAGATATTTCTCAACTAAAGCATGTCAAAATTTCATCTAATCAAAAAGCGCAGTGCAAAATTGACAGCAAACTACCCAAAGGTGAGCATGGGGACGCTTCGGTGCAGGCACTTGAAGTGGAACAACTCCCCCAGTGTCCAGTTTGCGGCACGCTCATGCGGCCCGGAGTGGTGTGGTTTGGCGAGCCGCTCGCGCTCCGCGTGCTCGACGAAATCGACGAATTTCTTGAAAAAGGCGTGGATTTGATACTTGTGGTGGGAACCTCGTGCTCTGTGTACCCAGCCAACAGCTACGTGGAATCGGTGCGGTTGCGGGGTGGCAGTGTTGCCGTGTTTAATACGGACATTGAAACGGATGTGATGCAGGGTCGAGTGCCGAGGACCTGGGGGTTTGAGGGAAACGCCGCAGACACCTTGCCGAGGTTATTGAAAAGACCTGGACGCTAGGCTGCAGGTCTGACCTGAGGTGTAAGAGAATACAGCGTGGTATATATGAATGTGAATGGTAAGTTAGTGGGAGAGTGATAGAGTAGAG
>VATE01000008.1:196107-242274 GCA_008065195.1 Metschnikowia amazonensis | reverse complement strand
AGAGTGATAGAGTAGAGAGAGTGATAGAGTAGAGAGAGTGATAGAGTAGAGAGAGTGATAGAGTAGAGAGAGTGATAGAGTAGAGAGAGTGATAGAGTGAATAGAGTAATTACTAGATGACTACATCACTGCTAGAAGACTAAAGATCACTATTACTAGTTCATTATAGAGTAGGGTGGAGTAGAGTAGAGTAGAATGAGTAGAGTAGAATGAGTAGAGTAGAGCGAGTAGAGTAGAGTGAGTACAGTACAGTAGAGTGGAGTATAATATAGTATGGAGTAGAGTAGAGTGAGTACAGTAGAGTAGAGTAGAGTAGAGTAGAGTAGAGTAGAGTGAGTAGACCATACAGTCAGTAGACCATACAGTCACTAGACCATACAGTCAGTAGACCATACAGTCAGTAGAGTAATCACTAAACTACCAAAATACCAAAGTACTATTCACTATTACTAGTTCATTATAGAGTAAATGTCAAGTGCAATGTCGATACCTGGAAACGTAAACGTGCTTTGTTGACCTTGATCATACAATGCTGAATTTAAGTTTGGAAATATCAATTTCGGAGTCTGCCATCTTTTCGTGCAACGATTCCAGAACTGTTGACCGTAGAATGCTACAGCTATTGCTATAAGCCCGGGATTCTCCTTATAACAGAACAAATCGGGGCCTATGGAGGTCTGAGGCCAGAATATAAGGCCGACGAACTCATCACCTCTCAATTGGCCATATGTCTTGGTCACGACACCTTGAAACTGCTGTGACTACAAAATCTGATGAAAGGTCAGGAAAAGCCTAGGTCAATTCTTGAGTAGTTTGAATAGAGTTGATTAGAGTTAAGACAGAACGGTTAGAGAGTGAGTAGTTGAGTAGTTGAGTAGTTGAGTAGTTGAGTAGTTGAGTAGTTGAGTAGTTGAGTAGTAGAGTAGTAGTGTAGTAGCGTAGTAGAGTAGTAGAGTAGTAGAGTAGTAGAGTAGTAGAGTAGTAGAGTAGTAGAGTAGTAGAGTAGTAGAGTAGTAGAGTAGTAGAGTAGTAGAGTAGTAGGGTAGTAGAGTAATATAGAGTGAGTAGAGTAGTAGAGTGAATAGAGTCTTAAGCTACTACCCATTTTTCTACCATACTCTGGTGGTCATAGAAAATATATTTTCGTTATTGGAATTGTTTCTTGCTTTGGAAAAAACCAGGTCGTCTTGGGACTTGCCCAGGAATAAAGGACCACACTCTAGTCTAACTCTTTCGGCTCAATCTCACTCTCGCTCACTCAGACAACAGAGAAGTTTGAAGGGTCTTGAACGTCAGCTTTTGGATATGTTGAATGCAGTTTGCATGAACATCTTTGAAGTCTTGAAGTCTTGAAGTCTTTGAAGTATATCGTTGAAACCATGGGCAGAAACTTGAGTGGTCTGCAGAAAATCCAAATACTCTTCCACCATCAATAGCTGCTGGTACAATTTCGGGTAGTAAATTGCCAGGAGTTCTAGGGCAAAATACAGGTAAATCAATATGGAGAGTTCACCGAGTTGAGACTGGTTAATGAACTTATTCCTGACATGAAAACTTGAACGATTCAATGAGCAAGTTGTAGAATTATCTAGTGAGTAATATTATAGAATAGTATTAAAGTATAGTATAGAATTAAAGTATAGTATTACAGTATAGTACTGCAGTGTCTACAGTATAGTACTACAGTATAGTATTACAGTATAGTATTACAGTATATTATTACAGTATATTATTACAGTATATTATTACAGTATATTATTACAGTATATTATTACAGTATAGTACTACAGTGTCTACAGTATAGTACTACTCCTAGGATTAGAACCATTTATTAGACAAGAAGCCCTACCGACTGTGGAATTTGTGGATGTATTGAATATCAACACATTGTCCCGTCCCAAGTTCTATATGTCAGAAGACAGCAACAAGTGCACAGCGGTGGATACAATCGGGTGAACCTAAACTTTGGTGTTTAACAAAAAAGGACTAGATGCCAAGGAGTTGAACTTGACAGATTACACATCCGCTTATAAAGTATTAAGAGGCCGATTAAATAAAAAGATTATCGATGAGTCTAAGAATGGTTAGATCTAGTTAGAGAATCGAATCACTTATTAAATTTCTAGTTAGGTATATAGTAGCGCAATAATTACTGATCCATAAAAAGAGTTTCATACACATTGATTGTCAATGACCAGTCTTTCCAAACAAGGATAAGACCTCTTTAGTGAGTTCTAAAATATTTACTACACTAAATCCTACTAGTCTCCAGTAATACTTCCTAAGAAAAACATCTCTTCCAATACCCTAGGCTCTATTGACATACTTCTCAGTGTACTCGCTCATTCTAGTATTTATAATGTGTTTTCAAAACTAACCAGCGCGACAAATAGTTCAAACCAATACTTCAAAATTTTCCTCCACTTCGCACAATCTTTCAAACCAATACTTCAATTTTCCGCGCAATCTTTCAAACCAATAATTTAAAATTTTCGTGACACTTCACACAATCTTTCAAACCGATAGCTTAATGTTCACACCGACTCATTAAAATTCAGTATTCTGAATCTTAATATTACAATTGCCTTATGTATTACAATTATAAGTCTTCTAATCAAGGGCAAAACGGAAAACTGAATTAGTTCCATGTTATTCTGTATATACCAACTTTTACTTGGTTTGAAAGATTTGCGAAGTGGTCGCACTTTTTGAATTAGTTTGAATAATTTCAAAAACTGTGGTTCAAACCAGCGCGAAACGATTCCAACCAAGAAATAGATCAACAAATAATTCATGTTTCATCCACCCTAACAAGATGTTGTATACCGGATAAGAACCCAGTTCATTCCATCAGTTTGAAGCTTGATTGGAAGACTCCCGAATGTAGTAATTTCAGAAAATTAATTCCCATGAAAGTTGGTGTAAAACATTATGCCATTTGAAAGATGCGGACGACCACGAATTATTCTAATTCTTGGGTCAAATTGTTTTCGCGCTGGTTTAAATACTTTTGAAAACTATACTATGCAAATATCCCGTACTTGGCGATAAAGTGGCTGGGTGCAGCACCTCTGCAGAATTATTAAACCTTAGTGTATTAATAGACTCAGGAAACGGGCTAAGCCTCAGACCATAAAAATCAGGCGTTATGTTTCGGGCTGGCTTTCAGTTATGGGCGTACCTCGGTAGTGCAGCTCGGGTGCGTACGTCGGCTAAGGACGGATCTCGGTTGCGAACTCGGTTGCGTACGTCGGCTATGGAGTACCTCGGTTAGGGCCCTTTCCAGGGTAACAGGATTATCCGGAATTCTCGTAACCTGAGAGATTCAGATGAGAGATTCACCTGAGAGATTCACCTGAGAGATTCACCTGAGAGATTCACCTGAGATTCACCTGAGAGATTCACCTGAGATTCACCTGAGAGATTCACCTGATAGCATTACCTGCTAACATTTTTCTAATTGTATATGTGTGACTGGGTAGCCTAAAAAGTAAGAGAAGAAATCAGCATCAATGTTTGAGTTGAAAACTTGGACCCTAGAACGTTCCTCATCAAGATATTCAAGTCTTCAGCTATAGCTTGGAGTTAGTCAGGGAATACTTGAGTACTCTATTTTATATCACTAGATAGACCGTCAACTCTGGCTGGACAGGAAAGGTACGAAGCGGAGCCGGTTGAAACCAAGTCATAGTTTTCCAAGACGGTAGCGCGACTCCTGTATTTTCACTTCACTCTTGAGCTAGTAAGTGTTTTTTAAAATTATTCAAAGAGTGCGACAAAATTTTCAAATCAATAATTCAAGTTTCAAATCAATAATTCAAGTTTCAAATCAATAATTCAAAATGTTTCGTACGCCTTCGCACAATCTTTCAGACTAAATAATAAAATGTTTCACACCAACTTTTAATAGAATCAATATTTGAAATTTAATTCTGGAATTGTTCATACATACTATTCGTAGAGTCTTCCAATTAAGGGCAAAATGGACAAAACAGAACTAGTTCCATGTTATTCTGTATATACAAACTTGTGTTTGGATTGGAAGAATGTGCGAAGTGGTCGAACTTTTGAAATAGGCTGAATAATTTGTCGCACTGTTTGAATAGTTTTGAAAAACACTGTAATTACACTTTGAAAGGCTCGTATCTGCACTATCTACGGTAGAGTGGATGACAGGTGTCAAAGGAGTCATGTACATGAACAATACTAGAACAATAGTGACAATACTAGAACAATCATACAACATTACTGAAACAATATACAACAATACATGGAACAATACTAGAACAATACATTCAATATCACACAATCTTATACAAAAATCACACAATACTCACACAACAATCATACAAAACATACAATATAATACAATAATCACACAACATCACACAACATCACACAACATCACACAACATCACACAATATCATGTAATTCTTGAAGATGAAATGTCATGTTTGGATAAATATTTTTTTAAAAAACAAGTCTCTCTAAGGTCTGATCTCTGTAAGATCTATAATTCTGATCTCTGTAAGGTATGTAAGGTCACTAAGTCTCTGATATTGAGGCTTTGAGAGCACTCAAGCTCTTCGCCTAGGAACGCACCAGAGTCTAATTGTACATTTCTAAGATTCACCTGCACCAGTTCCTGTTAGTTCCTGCTGGTCATCCCTGCTGGCAAATTTCTTTTTTGGCAACCAACTCCTTCGCTGCCCCTAAAGACCGATGACAATCAGACTGCGAAACCTGAATGCCGTAGGCCTGAGCCATGCAGTACCGAGTAATGAGAGGCTTTATACAGCCTATAAGGGCCACGGAGTTTGAAAGCATTGCTGTAAGGTACGACGTGCCTATAATGACCTACATCTCTTGATTATCATCAAGTGATAAAAAGTGCAGATAAAATTAATGTGGGTGTCGCACAGGGTCATTGGGTCAATCAATGGGATAATAGAGGATCGATAGGGTCAATAGGATCAATAGGATTAATAGGATCATAGAGGTTCAATTGGTTCAATTTTCTTGTTATCCACTATTATATCGTATAGACAGACAGAGTTATCATATGACATTACAGTATCGGCCCATCGCGGCTGGCTAGTCTGAAGGTATATACCGGAACCCAGGGGAAATCTAGGGTTCTGTGGAACCATCAACAAAGCGTAGTATAGTATATGATATTCAGGAAAACAATGTGAGTATGTATTGTATATGTATAATGTAGTGTAGTATGTAGTATAGTATGTAGTAGTATAGTATGTAGTAGTATAGTATGTAGTAGTATAGTATGTAGTAGTATAGTATGTAGTAGTAAATAGTATGTAGTAGTATCTAGTAGTATCTAGCAGTATAGTATAGTATCAAAGACAAATTGCTACCACATATCAAAGTTTTACATACATTAATACAATATTCAACTGCAGAGACTTTTCAGCACGCGACCGCAACTAGCACCGTACACTCGCGAGAACACGCAACTTCACCACAACAAAGACCGCAATAAGAAAATGCACCAGAACTTAATAATCGCACACTTTAAAATCACACGCACCAGACTGAATAAACGCACCACAACTTAACCAGAACTTAATATTCGCAGACCTTAAATCACACGCACCTGAATAATCGCAGTCTTAAAATCACACGCACCTGAATAATCGCAGTCTTAAAATATCACGCACCAAAACTAATCACCATCTTCGTATCTACACTTGAAAGTAATTACAAGTAATTCACGTATCAAGCATGTCACACGTGATAAAAACACGTATCATAACCGGAATTATCGGTAGTTGCTATTTATAGCTCCGGACATACTCATGTTATCTACCAATCGGAGCTTTTCAAATGACATCATCCACCGTGCGTCTCAAAGGCGGGGATTCCACAGTATTTGTCCGACCTCCGGGCCTTTTAGAATCTTTAGAGCAATTTACCATGCCCGCGACACTGGTCATGCAATGTTGGTCATGTTAAGCTGGACGTGTTATACTAAACATGCAAGGCTGAACATGTAATGCTGAAACACACCGTGGGGACTCATAATGGGCCATATACAATGCGAACAATGGGAAAAAACGGTAACGTTCTAATCTGAAACACACAATGCAATATGTAAAGGATATATAATATGCGTGAAAACGGCTCTAAATCAATGGGCTCGTCTCTTATTATGAGTTTCATCATTGGCATTTATCGCCGAGGCGGTCGGAGATATAGAGGGGACCCGCGTGTTTTGGGATGTTGGAGTCGCTTAAAATTGCTATTCGCTTAGGTGGCTTTTTGCATGATGGTGCATGTCCAGCTGGAGCCTCCGGGCCTCGCCTAAAGTAGTGCTAAAGAAGCTTGGCGAGAAGACTCCTTCGTTTACGGCTGCGCACGCGCTTATGTCCATTACGAGCCCGCGCACGCGCTCGCCGTGCTCTTTACCGTGGAACGGGTCTGTGGCCATGTGCAGGACTCCTCCGGACAAGAACCCTTATCACAAGACCTTCTGAGTACCAAGAAAACTTGAGGCCTTAAGCAATGCAAAGGACGCCAAAGTCGGCACAATGTCCACCGTTGCTTGCCGTCAAAAGCTTCCGATATAGTGTAATGGCCATCACAGTTCGCTCTCACCGAGCAGATCCGGGTTCGATTCCCGGTATCGGAGAAACTTTTTTTCCCCGCCTTCCGTTCGTATTTTGTTTCACAGTCGCTTCGAATTTTCGCTCGCTCTCGGAAAATTGCTCGCTGTGCGACTGTGCAAATTCCCCACTGTGCGACTGTGCAAATTCCCCACTGTGCGACTGTGCGAATTGCCCACTATGCAAATTTCTCACTGTGCGAATTGCCCTATCTGCGAGTCGCCCTCACTGCCACTTTACTTCACTACTGCTGCGCATCCTTAAGTCAGGGGTATGGCCTGCACATAAAAACTTCAGGCGCTAGACTGCACTGCCGCACTTCATGCATCTCTCGGCAAAACTCACAGGAGACGTCATCTCTGGCACGAGACATTTTTGCCGAACTGTGCCTCCGGTTGTGTGTTTAACGCCTGGAAAAACACTAGCTGCATGTGCGGCCAAGTCCGATTCCTTTGTTCTTCCTCTATGTTTGTCTCGGAAGGTTATCATAAGCGACATGCAGATAAATCATGCGCACTAAGGATCTGCACGTATGTAATTATGAATCTGAAAAACCCTGCACTACATACCCACTTCCTTGACGAATATTTGAACAAGCCCTTTTCCGGAAATTTCAAGCCTCCCAAGAAAATTCCTATCTTCTTTCTTTCTAATTTACCGCATTGTCACCAACTGTTTTTCTGTGTCACTCCCTCATATTGTTAACTATAATTCCAAGTTCATTGTCACCAAAACATTGTTCTGCTCCCAATTTTTTTTCCCAGCGGAAAGCTGCCGTTAAAGCCAATAGCCAATAGTCCCAAACTAAAATCAAAGCTCCCAATTGATAGGCTAAAATTATAGCCCTGAATTAATAAAAACCTAAAGCAAAAATGTCGGCTTTCATTATGTTGCAGAACGCCCCCGTGGCGAGGCCTCAGCCCAATGGCAGGCGGCGCCGTGGCTCCAAACAATCCACACAATCGTCCAATGAAACCACCACTTCCAAATTCTTTGGTTTGAAAAATTCCCCTAGAAGAAGTGACCACGATAAACCTCCGCAAAAGGCTCCGAGTGTTGGACCCGGCTCAAAATCTCGCCAGAGCTCCATGGCAGATTATTCTTTCCATTCTCGTGGCTCCATTGGCCCAAGCATATCCATGTCCACAAATGCTAGCAAAATGGGGTTCGGTGATGTCGGGTCCAAGAAGTCAGGCAGTGTCAAAAACGCAGCCACTGGTGGGTCCTCTAAAACTTTCCCTTCTGGGGGGCCGATAGCCTGGTCGCATGCGTATGTTGATGAGCCTGCAGATGATCCGAGAACAATGGAGGCTTATACGATTTCGGATAACTCGCGCGGCTCTATAGCGCATTCAGTGACAGGCTCAGGCCAAACCAGTACGTGGCTCACGTATATGTCCTCCTTGGGTGAAGGCACGCCCTTCTCCAACCAAAACACCACAATCACCGCCCACAAAAAAGTCTACAATGCAGACACGCTGCAGTACATGGAGTACCACGATACTCTTGACCTTTTTGAGCGCAAATTGTATGAGTTCAACCAAAAGTCTTTGATTGTGCAAGAAAGCCTCACTGTGCCATGGGTCTATGTCACGGCCAATGAGCACTTCTATACACGCACGGTAGCCGATGGCGTCCGTTTGCAGGAACGCGTTCTTCTGCGCCAACACCTCCAGATCTTGCGCTATAATTATTTTGTTCAGTTCCAGCCCAACACCCATTATGTGGAATACTGCTTGGAAACACAACAGTACCTGTTCATGAAAAATGTGCCCAAAGAACGCAAGTACCGCCATCTTGTGCAGGAGTACAAGCAGTCACTCAGCCAGAAAAAATCCCACAAGCCTCCGCCAACCCCAACGCCGGACCAAACCATCTCAGTAGAGAGAGGTCTTGCCCTCATGAAATGGCGTTTGCAGGCTAATGACCCTTCGCAGTCTCACACCGCCCTTAAATCCCATATCCTGCAGACAGGCTTCTGGTGGGATGTTTACCAAGACATTCGCCGAGAATCCAGCATGAATCAGTTCCTGGACTATCTCCCGTCCGATGACGTCACGCGAACGTTTTATATAGAGTTGTTGGATTTTTTTCTCCAGCGATTCCGAATGCTTGGCTGCGAGATTTCCGACTCCGACCGCGATGTTCTCACGCTCGACGAGTTGCACGAGCTCAACAAGAATTTCTTCTGCTACCTTGACGCGGCAGACCATGCCCAAATCATCCATTTGCAACTGTATTTGGAATTGCATTTTTTCCAACAAGCCCGCGTGTATGTTCCATACGCCACCACTGAGCTCATGCGCGAGGTGTTGGTGGTGGTGACGGCATGTGTGTGTGATAATCTTCGCATGCAATGCTATGGAATGGAATGTTCCGACGAGATCTTTGTCTTGCTTGAGGAGTTCATCATGGTGTGCATAGATATCGTTCTAGCCGAATGGAAGGATTCCATCACTTACCAACAGGCTTTACAACAGGCGTCATCCAGCTCTGTGTTTGACACTCCCATGATAAACAACGAAAGCCCACCTTCGGGTATTTCGCTGCCTTCAACTAGTCCGATTGATGAGAAAAAGAAGAATCCTGAGAAGAAGCTAAGTTTTTTCCGGAGATTCAAAATGTCTTCGAAGAAATAGGAGAAATGTTAAGGAATAGGAGAAATTTTAAGAATAGACAAATGTCTTTGAGAATAGACAAATGTCTTTGAGAATAGGAGAAATGTTAAGGAATAGGAGAAATGTTAAGGAATAGGAGAAATGTTAAGGAATAAGAGAAATGTTAAGGAATAGGAGAAATGTTAAGGAATAGGAGAAATGTTAAGGAATAGGAGAAATGTTAAGGAATAGGAGAAATGTTAAGGAATAGGAGAAATGTTAAGGAATAAGAGAAATGTTAAGGAATAGGAGAAATGTTAAGGAATAGGAGAAATGTTTTAAGAATAGACATGTCTTCAAGAGATAAGTCAAATGGACAAATGCCTCAAGAATTAGGCGTCTCGTGTATCTCCCTAGCTGTGATAAACTTGTGGTATGATGCACCATTTTTCACTTCATATAATTAATCGCAAGTCTTTGGTTCCAACCTGAACCACAAAATATTTTAATTTCACACGCAGTGTATCAGAGAATAAATGCTAGCCCAGGGATTTATAGGAATGATCCAGGAACTATTCAATGAACTTAACCAAAGGCAATGCAGAAGGAAGATGCTTGAATACTTTGAATGAAGAATTCATTAATGATTGATGTAAAGCTCAATTGAGACCAACCAAAGGCTCACCCTCAGCCAAAGACATACTCGAATAAGAAATTGTAGTTTTGAAATCAAGAACAATCACTATTATGAAAAACAATCACTATCAACATCCCAATTAACAAAGACCTTCATTAATGAAGACCTTCATTATTGATGACCTTCATTATTGATGACCTTCATTATTGATGACCTATAGGCCCTCAAAACATTATTGTAAAACAAAAATGTCATCTAAATTAAGGACATGCCCCCAGATTTAAAACACTTTCTCAAACTTCAAGATGTTTTCTCACATTTCGCAAGAGATTGGTGATTCTTTTATATACTTTTAATTGCACTCTTATAATTGCAGCCATCACGCGCATGACCCCATGCCAAGCGACTTCTGAAACAACCCCTAAATTACAATCACAAGAATATAAAAGGGGGCCAACCGCTTCTTTCATGTCTTTTTGTCAACTCCTTTGGTACCTCCTTAATACAACTTCTTTGGCGTCATTGATACTCCTCTTCTTTGGTGCCTCTTTAATACAACTCCTTTGGCTCCCATTGATCCCACTCTTGGGTCGATCACTTGCATTCTTGTTGGTAATTGGTCTTCCTCACAAGCTTACAGCAATGATTAACAGCAATGATCAATCTCAGGAATGTGTCACCAATCACTGTTCAAAGGGGGTGTTCAGAAGTTATTTTAAGAAGTTGTGTTCTTTCACGTGACTTTTTGTTGGTTGTATGATCCCTCACCAAAAGCAATATTGCTCATTTTGCACTACTAACTTTACAGTAGGTGCATCCCACAATGCGCTCGAGGTCCATGTCTGACACAATTGTGCTTCAACGTCCAAAAGAACTTTTCCAATCTCTCAGTGTGCCGTTCCAATCTCCAAGACTTCGATCCCTTTCCAATCTATTCTTTATGCATAAAGCCAGTTCCTCAAAGTTCTGAAGAACAATTTTATTTTTTGGGGGCGGAGGGGGTATCGCTGGATTCAGTTGCCGTACCTGCATATACTGTGGGCAGGTCTTGCAGCTGACTATTTATAACTTCACCCTTTGTGAAGTTACGCAAATTAAGATATATAAGATACCTTTCCAGCACCACCACTTTTAACATCAGTTCAAGATCAGTACAAAAACGGTTTACACCGGCTACAAAACTTCCCAAGACCCGTTAAGCGTTATCTATTCCAAGCCATTTTCCATCCTCCGATTCCTGCATCATGCTCCCCGAAGCCTCGAGAGATTCCTTCATCATGAGTGAACACGCGTATTACGCCTCTACATCCTCTCCAACTGGTCAGCTTCTGCAAATGTGGATAGTGGCCGTCATTGGCATTGCCGCAGTTGGCTTTGCTTCCAAAAGAGGTTTCACGTTGTACTCCAGATGGAAGACGTCCAAGATTTTACCCGTCTCCCAGTTCGACGTCTGAGAAAAGA
The DNA here is from genome assembly GCA_008065195.1 of Metschnikowia amazonensis. NCBI lineage: Eukaryota > Fungi > Ascomycota > Pichiomycetes > Serinales > Metschnikowiaceae > Metschnikowia > Metschnikowia amazonensis. Next base: position 230,955 of record VATE01000008.1, on the reverse strand, counting down.
CGTATCGCGGGTCTCATCTTCCATGATTTGAACCACCGCCCTTATCAGGTCATCGATACCTGAAGTTTTCATCATCCACATTTAAGTGCTGACACGTTTTGAAGCACTTGTTTTCGCATCGTTTGTACCCAAGTTCTAATTTCGTGTGCCAAAGGGTACATTTTGGCACCACCTTTGCATATCCAAGCTTTGCAGCATTTTCATGGCCATCGTCCCTCCAACTCCAAAGGCATGGAGAATTTCATGGATTCTCAAGCCCTTACTCCTGGCAATAATTACACCGAAACCTGCTCTGATTGGTCCGCTCCTATTGACTGCACAAACCGACATATATTACGTGCTTCCGGTATGTAATGATATCATGGTCCTGCAGACAACTCTCGCATCCTACATACAAACACCTACAATCTTGCATCCAATTCCATGATTCTGGCATACAGGTCTATATGTCCTACACGCAATCCGGATACAGTTCTATATGTCCTACACGCAATCCAGATACACATGTGCAACTACCTAAATCTAATCTACTTCCACGCTGATACTTAGAGAGCATTTCCTATTTACCTACCCGGCCAGACAACTCCAAGTCCCAGATGTTCCAATCATACCATATCAAGGGCGGGAAGATGGTGCATATATGCCATATCGCGTGAGCATCGAGCAACCCCAACCAAGGCTCAAAGTCATTTACTTCAAAGTAGATTGAGCACAAGAGATACATGTTCAACAAAATCGGGATGAACGGCACGATTCTCGGGGTCCTGATGCCGAAAATCCCAAGTTTTTGCACCAACCGCCGTTCATAAGGGTCTGTATACACGCGAACAGTGTCTTTGAACACCCTATTCATGCGAAAGCTGTGCAACACCCATAGTGTGAGAGACGAAATGCCCATGCAAATGCTGAACTTCATGTTGTAGTCGTAGTCCCATTGTCGGTAGAGTCGTGCGTAGTGGCCAAAAAGCATAAGCACCATCAACGCCGTAAACACACGCCTGCGCACCCGGTTTTGGTGCAAATTGAAGTAGCGAATGGCAATTGCATTGAAGTTGGCTACTACGATCGAGCCGGCGCCGAGGTAGTCCAAGGTTTCGGAGGTTTTTGTATCCCGGATATGAAAAATGGTACTGAAAACCCACCCTAGCATCAGAAGTCCTAGTAACACACAGTATTGGAGCGCCATGTAGCTCTTGGCTGCACCATGAAGATTCTTTTCCGCACCATGGGGTTTGTTGGCGGTGTAGTAGCTAGCCATTTTTAGGAAGTTGATGTAATTGACGTAGAAATTGGCCATGGAGAATACCGCAGACAGAAACTCCGTCATGCCTGCCACACGGCGAAACGGCCACTTGCCGTAGAACTTGACAGCCGGTAGACCTCCTTGTTTCCGGTGAGAATGTACGATTTGCTGGCATTTGTAGTTGCAATCCAGCGCACAATCCCAATGGAAAAGGAGCTCGGCCACAGGATTGATGGAGTTGCGGGAGTAAAGCGCAATTAAGTCGTCAATGGCGTCAACTTTGTTGGTGATGGAGCCAAATGACTTGCCTTTGGGCGAGTCTGCACGCACATTGCTATCTCTGGGGCAAATAACCAGCTCACATTCCTGGCAGCAGTCGGAGAATTCTGGGAGCTGGTCGCCCAAAGAGGAGAAAACACCGCATAGTAGCGAGAGGAAAAGAAGATGCTTTCTCATGATTGTTTGAAATGGGATTAGCGTGGAAATGACAGCGCAGGGTCACGTGCGAGCGCTCGTCTAGAACTGCGAGAAGTTGCCTTGAAATGAGGATCCAATGCGCTGGGAACGGTGATGGAAGAGGGTAGAAAAGATTGTATTATGAGTGTAGGAAGTGGAAATGATGATTGAATGAAGGCAATAGCCAATGACTGGATTATTTGATTAAAGACGAGTATTGAATAGACCGACAATAGTCAAGACAGTCAATAGTCAATAGATTAATAGTCAAGATAGGCAAGACAGTCAATAGTCAATAGATTAATATTCAGTAGATAGTCAAGAAAGTCAAGATAGTCAATAGACCAATAGACCAATAGACCAATAGACCAATAGACCAATAGACCAATAGACCAATAGACCAATAGACCAATAGACCAATAGACCAATAGACCAATAGTTCCAATGGTACATTAATGTATTTGAAGACATTCAAGACTCAGTTTCATCAAGAGTTGCTTTTTGGGAAGTTGATTTCATCACTCACTCAGCACTGCTCAACACTGCTCAACACTCACTCAACACTCACTCAACACTCACTCAACACTCACTCAACACTCACTCAACTCTGACTCAACACTCACTCTTCACTCACTCAACAGACTCACATCTCAAACATTTCTTCAAATTATGTTCTTTGTCAATCAAGGCATTGGGTGTTTCATCAGCTCATAAAAGGGAAATGTGATTGGCCTAGAACTCGCCGAAATAGGAAAAACAAAATCATTCGATTACAACTTGTGGGACCTGAAAATCTTTGGCGAGAATTCTCCAAATTCCATTGTTAGGCGAGGATTTCCACATGTGCAGCATACACGGCCTCGCACCACCAATACATTGTATGCTCGGCAGAGTCAAGTATTCGTCAAAAGCAGCATTGGTGTGCATAACATTGAGACTCCTTAATACTAAGAAAGTAATCTATTGAGTATGTAATATGTTGAGTATTGTCGGGCGTGATATTTGGATATTGGAAATTAATGGATAATAATGTTGCATATTGGATGATATTGAAAAAAATTGGATATTGAAGTTAGTGATGGAAATTAGTGATGGAAATTGATATTGGGAATTAGTGATGGAAATTGATATTGGGAATTAGTGATGGAAATTGATTTATTGGATTAACTGATCGGGTTCCAAGAATTATACAGTTTCAGTGTTTCTATACTGATCCCCTGATGTAAATGCTCTAGTGTGATAGGGTGGGACCGAATCGGCGTGGACCGGATGAATGTCAAGACCGCGCGCGGCGTGCATAGAGACACCGTATTTCCATGCGGGAGTGTATGGGCGTCGCGGACCCGGCATGTGGACCAAGAAAAGAAATATGGTAATGTATAATTCGAGCACTCTCATTTGCTGCCTGGCGATTCTGCAGTCGCAGTTACCACACACATATGCACATGCATTAAAAGATCAAGGTGCCAAAAGCTGGTCCAATGCCAGGAAGCTGACTGTCAGATATGCAATGGGCAGGAATGTATTCTCGGAGTTCCGTTTTGCAACCTAGTGTTTGCTATTTTTGTTTAGGAATCCTTGCTATGGAATCCGGGCCACATGTGGACCATTCTCCGATTTCTTGCACATATCCATAAAAAGGAATCAAAAAGGAACCAAAAAGGGATCGCGGCGTCACGGTTCCCACTGATAACACTGTTCTCGATAGCAACCGTTGAGGTTTGCCGTCGGGGATAGGAAAAGCTTATGGACGAATGAGGGGCCGGTTGACGTCACTTCCCCTCAATCCATACTGGCTTACCTGGGCAAACAATAGAAGGAAAGTAGTGTAGGACATTAAGAAAGAGAGATAGAGGGATGAGATAGAGATGAGATAGAGATGAGATTGAGAGAAGGGATTGAGAGAAGCGATTGAGAGAAGCGATTGAGAGAAGCGATTGAAAGATGAAGATTAATGATAAGTGAAAGATTAATGAGAGATTCAGTTCAAGAAATCAAGATTGTAAGTTTATATCATTGTTATTGATTGTTCTCATCCAATCACATTTTCCGTTCATCCTAGTCTCACTGCATCATTGCTTAACTTGACGTCATATCCATACCGATTAGCGCCCATATCGAAACGTGGCTGCGCATTTATCGTAACCTACAATCAATCTCGCTCATGACCGTTCACATTTCACTTGCAGTCATAGGCTCATAGCGGATTGCTTTTGACGTGACTTCGCAAACCTTTCGGTCGCCTTGAATTTCTGCACTTTCGCTGCGTGAGTGGCAAAACATGGTGCATGCGAATTGCGCGGTGCTCCTACTCTGCCGCCATACACCATCTGAATATCTGAGCCAGAACCAATGAGAGAAGGTCAAAAAGGAGTAATGCAAGTCAGTGGCAAAAATGACTGGCGGCAAAAATGGCTCCCACCAATTGGTAAACAAGCAACCATAAGCTGAATCCTGACAAGGAAATCAGAATCGACCACCAGAAAAGGCAACCGCAACGGAATGGCCAATCGGACTGGAAGGAAGGAATTGAGGCATGAAATTGAGGATTGAGACTGGAATTTCAGCACTGAGCGACGGAAATGGTTGCAGGCCAAACGATTCTCGAAACCGGCCCCGGGATGTCGGGGTAACACCGGGGTGGAAATGATTAAGGTGACCTTTTCCACCCAATTAAAGGTTGCGTATGCAGAGGCCTCGAGGGGCTCCCATGTATTGTGCTCCTCTTTACTGGCTACCTACCTAGAGGCAATATTAGAAAGCATGAGGACTTAACGGGGGGTTGCATGGGCACTGCATTCAAGACGATATATGCCATCCATTCGCATTGTGTTTTTTTTTTTCGTTTGTTTCTCGCTCTTTTTTTTTGAATTTCTGGCTGTCCTTTGGCTTTCCTGCTCATTTTTTGGTCTTTTTTTTTTGTTTTTTTCGCCCTTGAGGCCTTCCAATAGGTGCGGTGCTGCACCTTGAGGGTTTTTTTTTTTCTGAGGTGTTTTTTTTTTCATGCAAGAAATTCCAAATTTATTTTATAAAGCCCCAACCTCCAGCATTTCCAGTCTGCTCCAATATTCTGTTATTCACAACTTTGGCGATTTCCTTTCTTGATTGGCTCCTTTCTTGATTGGTGTTTTGTTGGTTGAATCTTGCCACTTTCCAATTCTGTCTAGTCTTTTTCTTGCAGGCCATTAATTAGTCATTGTCGTTTTGGCCTCTATTTTTTGCACTTTCTGTGACACCTTTCAATTTCTGTGACCTATCAATTTCTCAATTTCTGTTAGATTTTCACCTTCTGTTAGATTTTCATCTTCTGTGACCTTTCCTTCTGTCCTTTACTTTCTGTTACCCCTTATCAGTTTTCTGCCCTTGCTGTGATAACAATCAACCTCATCCATAATACTCCAATGCTACCTTGTTCCGAAAACGTCACCAAAAAGAGAAAGATTTGCAGAGAAGTCGACACTTCCGATAAAATGGATCCTGTGGAAAAGCTCTTGAGTTTGACCTGTACAAACAATGACCTCCTTGTTCAAATGAACGAGAGGGAGTCGCAGAAAAACGAGGCTTCGGCCCCGGAAGCCGATACCTCGCCAGACCCAAGCCTGCATCCCATCTCCTACAATTTTAGCAAGATCATGAACGATAATCTCCGCAGACACTACTCGAGGCTTCGCCGCTCTCAAATGGAGATCCACAACGATAACTCGTCGTTTCTGATTTTGACAAGGCCCAGCACGGGTGACCATGTCCCAAAGAGTCATGTGCCTCGGGCCCATACTCCACACATTCCATTTTTCAAGAATGTCAACTTCAACTCTAGCCCCACATTTGGCTACAAGGTCGAGGACTACATCCACTATGACGATGATGAAGCCAGCGACGACCCTTTGACTACCGACAGTGAGCCCTTGCATACTGACACCGAGGAGGAACTGTGTTCACCCACGGACCCTGTCGTGCATGCCAAGCCGACGTTGCCGGGTCAATTGTCGGCCAAAATGTCTTTCCACTACCGCCAAAACGACAATTTCAGTTTTTCGTTGACGGGCGAAAAGAAGGATGGGCCCAACGATGCGTTCAAGTTCCTCAATAAACGGTCGGTCATTTCGGGCAAAGCCAGCGAGATGATCGCCACGCCCAACTTTTTGGTCAGTGACTTTTTCTTTTGACCCAGACTCTGCATTTTTAATTCTTCGGCTGGCCCTGGTCCACTGCAGTGTTCTCTAATACATTGACATGTACAGAATTTAGTGTAGATACAGTATTTTCAAAATTATTCAAACTAGCGCGACAAAATTATTTATACCAGCGCGAGAATTATTCATACCAATTCTCAAAAAGTTACCACTTCGCACAATCTTTCAAACCAAATGACGAATGTCACACCAACTTTTTTGAATCCATATTCAGAATTATATATCTGGACGAATGCTTATGTAAACTATTTTTGGAATCTTCTAATCAACGGTCAAAACAAAACTAAAGCAGTTTCCACATTATCTTGTATATAACTTGTATTTGGTTTGAATAATATTGAAATATTGATTTAAATAATTTTGTCGCATTGATGATGATTTGGAAAAAGACTGCAGTGTGACAAAATTGCAGTTTTTTTCAAAATTATTCAAACTAGTGCGACAAAATAATTCATACCAAATACAAGTCTTAATATACAACATAGCATGGAAACTACTTTCGTTTTGCTCGTTTCGACCGTTGATTGGAAGACTCCAAGAATATCATATACAAGCAATCGTCCAGATAAAAAATATCTAATTACTGAATTCTATTAAAGTTGGCGTGACATTCATTTGGTTTGAATACTTTTGAAATATTGGTATGAATAATTTTGAAATATTGGTATGAATAATTTTGCGCGCTGGTATGAATAAATTTGAAAAACCGTGTATTTATACCAGTGCGACAATTATTCATACCAATATTATTCAAACCAGATACAAGTTTTAATATACAGCATAACATGGAAATAACTTTAGTTTTGTCCGATTCACCCTTAATTGGAAGACCCCTAAAAATAAATGAGGCAATTTTCAGATTTTAGATTTCAGAACACTGAATTTAATTAAAAGTTGGTGTGAAACATTATGCCATTTGGTTTGAATAATTTTGTCACACTAGTTTGAACAATTTTGAAATATTGGAATGAATGATTTTGAAAAATACTGTAGTAAGAATAATTTTGTAAAATACTGTAAGAATAATTTTGAAAAATACTGTAGTATGAATAATTTTGAAAAATACTGTAGTAAGAATAATTTTGAAAAATACTGTAGTAGAATAATTTTGTCACACTTTCAATAATTTTGTCACACTTTCAATTATTTTGTCACACTTTCAATAATTTTAAAGTATTGGTTCAAATTTTGAAATGCTGGTTGAAATTCTGAAGTATTGTTTGAACACTATATCCGCACATTGTACACCAAAATGGTGCCTCTAAAGTGTACCAATACAATGCTCATAACCTCGTACTTTAGACACGTACACAACCCGTACACCCGGTATGTACAGTGCACCTGGCGGCTTTGACCACACTACACCGCAACATCTTCCCCGGCTGTCGCTGTACACCAGCATATAGCAATTCTGGTCCAAGTGCAGTTAAGCAGCCGCTGCAATTACCGCTGCATTTTTCTCCCGTTCCAAGAAACCCCACCTCCGCAATTTCACACCACCCTCCCACTCCGCACCCTTCATGACGTTACTCCATCTCGTGTATGCTTATCTTCTAGGGGGCGTGACATTCATCCCAGCGGCAATTGCATTATTCATCTATCTTCACCCCAAAAAAACCACCAAAATCAATGATGTGCCACTTAAAGCAGCCAAAATCGAGGAGGCACGTGACACGGGTCTAACGGCGTTCAAGCAGGGCTGGATTGTGGTGACCCATGAAGAATTGGAGTCACAGGACGACATTTCTGGCCGCACTGAGGCTGTAGGAGACACCCCGGATGGTAAATCGGCATATTCATCACTTTACAAGTTGGTGACCAATACAAAAGTGGCAGTGCGTGGCGAAAGACGAGATGTCAGTGGAGACGAGAATGGAGTCCACGATGGGAAGCAGACATCAGTGAAGAACTCAGTGAAAAATTCTGTGGATTCAGTGAAGAATTCTGTGGACTCAGTGAAAGATTCAGCGGACTCAATGAAGGACTCAGTGGATTCAGTGAAGGACTCAATGAAGGAAGACACCTTTACATTAAAAAACACTGAGGAAGTACATCGTCTGGCAGAATCATCAGATGCTACCCCAATACCCAGTGGAAATCATACCCCAGCTTCGGTACCCTCTAAAAAGCACCGGTACTACGCCGTGTTGAAGCATGGTAACTTGTTCCTCTACAAGAACGAGCGCATGCAGGACGTCAAGCACGTGATTGTGTTGCAGAACCACATAGTCACCCTCTGGCCCCGGAGCTTATCGGAGGCATCGCTTTTCACCAAGTATGCGCTGATTGCGTTACTCAAGTCCGACTGGAGCCGGGCCCGGCGTCTTTCCGAAAACCGCCCCGACACTGGCAGCGACTGGCATACTGGGAAGGTCACCACGCAGGACGTTTTAGACCATACCAGCGGGCTCCTGGCGCCTCCTGGTGCAATATTTATCTACACTGACTACAATTTGGACAAGGAGGACTGGTACTTTGCGCTCATCCGGGCCACCAAAACCGTGAATTACCCCACGCCGGCGTTGGATCCCACACTCTATGCAGAGACGCTCCATTTTTCCACGGCAGACAGCATGAAATTGATCCAGGCACTATACAGTTCTGAAGGGCAGTTACAAACCAAGTGGATCAACTCCATATTGGGCCGGCTCTTCCTCTCGTTACAGCAGACAGACATCATGCAGAACTACCTCACCTTGAAGATCGAAAAGAAGTTGAATAAGATCAAAACCCCAGGTTTTTTGGACAGGTTCCAGATCATCCACGTGGATGCAGGGACAGCAGCTCCTCTCATCAGTTACCCGGTGTTGAAGGAAATAAATCCAGAGGGCAACCTCTTGGTATCGTTTGACGTGCACTATACGGGCGGTCTTTCCATGCAGTTGGCCACCAAGGTCAATATCAACCTTGGGTCGCGCTTCAAGACCCGTGAAATGGATGTATTACTCTCCATTACGTTTGAGAAGATTAGCGGTCCAATGCTCCTCCGCATGAAGCCGCCACCATCTACAAGAGTGTGGTATACCTTTGAAAGCGAGCCACAAATAGCGATCAAGATCGAACCAGTGATCTCATCGAGACTGATGTCTTATGGCGTGATAACCAACACCATTGAAAAGAAGTTCAAGGATGCCATCAAGGAGACTTTGGTGTTTCCGCATTGGGACGACATTGTGTATTATCATACACAAGATGAGATTTACCGAGGTGGTCTCTGGGACAAGAATGTGCGGCCCAAGGAGAATGAGTATAAAGATCAAGAGGTTGATAATGAGGATAAAGGACAGACTGATCAGTCTAATGAGTCTAAAGGACAGACTGATCAGTCTAATCACTCTAAAGGACAGTCTAATCACTCTAAAGGACAGTCTGATCACTCCAAAGGTCAGTCTAATCACTCTAAAGGTCAGTTCAAAGATCAAAATGTCATAAAAAAAGAAGATGTTGAAAGTGATAGAGAAGAGAAGGATGCTGATGATCTGGAAAGACTGGAGGATGTCAACTCAGTGTTTACTGCCGGAAGTGATGATGCAGTGAGTTTCTCGTCCGCCACAGCAGCAAAAGCGCGGTTCTCAGCTACTCTCAATGACATCTCTCAGCGCTTGAGGAAACCCAAGTCCATGTCTACGCTTAGTGTTGACGAAACAAGCATTTTATCGGACGGTTCGGAAGTGCAGCTGACCACCAATCTGATCAATCTGGTGGAGCCTGTATACACCGGCACTATTCGGAAAATCGGCAGCTGGTACACCAAGCCAACGAAGACGCCATCTTCTCCGCAGACAAGTACTTATGTTGCGCCAGAGATGATCAGCAATCGGCGACCCCGGAAACAGTCACTGGCGACGCTCAGTTCGGACCCCGAACGGGTGGAGCGCGCCGACCTTCCGGGCTACGATTTTGGGTCCAATTTGTTTCTTGAAGATCGAATCTCAAAAACTATCAGTGTGCAATCGACCCCTCCCTCCGCCAAGAAGCACCGGAAACCGCCTCCTGATTCTCCATAATCTACGACACTACCCGTACACATATATGCCAGGTTTTTAAGGTAATCAATGACTAGGGAAAGATATGCACCGGTAATCAATAACTGGGGAAAGATATGCACCGGTAATCAATAACTGGGGAAAGATATGCACCGGTAATCAATAACTGGGGAAAGATATGTACCGGAACATTCGTAGGACCGAACTGATACATAGAAACAGTGCGGAAAGAATGTGATCGAGACACCATACACCAGGTAAAGCCAGAAAAAGGCAAGATGAATATTCTAGACCTATTCAGATCCGAGAGATTTGAAATTATTGATTAAACTTGTGGTTGACATAATCAGTGATCTGTATACTTACGATTACTAATGAGCAGGTATGCAACTGCACTAACAACTACAATAACAACTACACTAACAACTACACTAACAACTACACTAACAACTATACCTATACAACTATATGATGCAAAGTTTTGGTAGACCTATAATTTATAAGGTGACTTGGGTTTGACCTTTGCTGTGTATCTTGGTACTATATTATACAAATTGCGTGTTCCAAGTTTCATTCAAGGTGAATTCACACAAGGTTAGCATAACATCAAACCTATATCAATACTGGTTTTTGAAGATTACATTAGTCTTGTACTGTGTTATGCAAAAATCAGTACATGCTAGAAATTCATGATAAAGTTCTTATGTCTTGAGACAGAAATAGTAGCAGTGATGGACTGATGCAATGTTTCTCAAAATTATTCAACCAGTGCGACAAAAAAATTCACCAATATTTCAAAATTATTCAACCATATTTTAAAATTATTCAACCATATTTTAAAATTATTCAAACCAAATGGAAAATTCACACCAATTTTATAGAATTCAGTAATCAGAAAATTTTTATCTTGCTGATTGCTATTACATTCGTTTAGAGTCTTCCAATCAACGGCCAAATGGACAAAACTAAATAGTTTCCATGTTATCCTGTAAATTATACTTGTATTTGGTTTGATAATTTTGAAATATTGGATTGATATTTTTGAAATATTGGATTGATAATTTTGAAATATTTATGAATACTTTCGCGCATTGGTATGAATAATTTTGAAAAATACTGTACATGCTGAAACAGCATATTTTATACATATAGGAGTGGGTACTTCTCGCAATGGATTACGTAATTTACATGCCCAGCTCTATTAGTATCTACTTATAGAGGGCATCGAAGTTTTACAGATCGGAATATGGAAGCGTAGTTTGCACTTGTTAGAGACTGACCAAGCGGTACTGCATATAAACTCGGCGACCAACTTGTGATTTTCAAAGTATTCAAGCAGTGCGACAAAATATTCGAGCCAGTGCGACAAAATATTCAAATCAAATACAAGTTTTACATGAAAACTACTCTACTTTTGTCCGTTTCGACCGTTGATTCAAGACCGCAAGAATATTATATGTAAGTACAAAAATAAAATTTGTTATTACTGAATTCTATAAAAGTTGGTGTGAATTTTCCATTTTGTTTGAATAATTTTGAACACTGTACTTTTCGCAATTCTTTCCAACTGAATACCAGTTGTTACATGTAAAACTTAGAAAGTAGTCAGTTTTGTCCGTTTTGATCCTTGACTCCCAAATTTAGTGCATAAGGCAATCCTAAAAATTGAATTTCAGAATATTAAATCTAATGAATTGGTGTGAAACTTTATACCTTTTGGTTTGAATAATTTTGTTGTGCAGTGTTTTTGAAAGTATTCAAGCAGCGCGCAAAACGTTTCAAACCAAAAAAATGCTTCAAACCAATATTTCAAAAGTTTCGGGCCCCTTCGCACAATCTTTCAACCAAATGCCACCAATTTCCATTAGAATTTAATATTCTGAAACTTGATAAAAAATTGCCTTATATGGACAAATCATTTATAAGGGTCAAATGGATGGAACTGAACTGGGTTTGTTATCCTGTATCCAACAACCTGTTAGGGGTGTAGGAAGTTTTATTGGTTTAAACCATTGAGTTTCTTAGTTTGAATCGTTTTCCGCGCTGCTTGAACCATTATTCTTGGTTCGAAACATTTTGCGCGCTGCTTGAAAACTTTGAAAACACTCATTTACGGATAGCTTCCAGTTATCAGTGTAAGTGAGCAACTGCTAATTCACGGGAGTTCAATTAAATGACTGGGAATTTAGTGAGAAGCTCAGTAGTTCAAATGACTTGTCGTCCACTATTTCTTATGGTATTGATTAGAAGCACAGGATGGATTCCAAAGTCTACAGTTTGACATTGAATTGTTTGAAGGCTTCCTACTAGTTCAAAGTTATTTTCTTGTAGTCAAGTTGCTATAGACTACTATAGTGATGAACCTGTGTAAACAGACTTTGGACAGACTAGTAGAATAGAGACTATAGTTTACTGATGTCTTCTACTATTGACTCTATGCTTACTCCATAAGTTGATTATCTGCTTCATAAATCCCATGTCTTTTTCTTATGAAATCATGGAATGAAAGTAAATATTCTCATTAAACTTTGACATACTAGTTTGTACCAAAATGAATTAAACCGATCATATTCAATTCCACCGAATCACTGCGAACTACAATTAAATCATGAGAACTACAATTGAATCATGATAATGCAGATGCTGCCCGCTACTATAATATCTTTACGTTTTAACCAGCCGAACATAAGAGACTAATATCAATCCAAATTGATCTGGGAAACCATAGAGTATTGTCGATGGGAGAGCTATAATAGAATTGGTGTAATATAAAGATGTAGAATTTATATAGATTACATATAATTTTTGGATTTTGTTTCACCAAATATTCATAAGTATGTCATTATTATACGTCATTCAAAGAATCTAACAAAATTGTCGTAGAATTATTTATTAGTCTGGACTAAGAAGAAAACTGAGCATTTCGCTCATTACTCAGTGGAATTTCGAATCAGCTATCAACACCAATTTTTTAGTATTATATTAATTAAAGTGTTTAATCTTGTCTATAAATTCTTTTAATTATAATGGGTACTCCACAGTAAAATTATATAAGCCATAGTGAGTGTGTAATCAACGCAAGTGATCGTATTACTTCTGGCTCACTCTAATCTTCAATTACTTGCTGTAGAAAAAAAAAACTACTCCAAATGCAAAATAAATCTACTCCAAATGCAAAATAAATGGTCTAGCCCTTTTCTAATTCCCATTGAATTAGGTCAATTTCTGTACACAACCAGGTCATGAAGTGATACTGCGCATCCATAAGGTCATGAATTTCTTTAGAATTACTAATTTCCTTGGGAGTTCACACTGTACGACATCACTATACTTTCTTTATTTCCATGCATCTATTGCTTTAATATCCATTTATAATGCCTAGTGCTATGGATACGTTCTATGTAGCTTGACATTTGATGGTAGTTGCCTCTTTAAAAAGTATGGTTTAATACTCAGCTCAATATCAAACTTGAAAATTACTGACGAACCAATAGTACTGATAAAAACATTCCTAGGCGAACTTAAATACAGATGGCTAAGAAATGCAGCCTTTCAGAAAATCACTTGGTATGGTTTAGTTGACTAGTCGTGGTGTAAGGGCTGGAATGGCCAGTTCCGGAGCTTATATCCAGTTCCGACCTATTGACTCAGGTCGTTTGATCCTGTCCCTCAAGAAATATAATTCCTTGATTGAAGCATGATTCAGTTATACATAGATGAAGGATTGTTTTATTCTTTCATGAAGCCCCGAAATAGGGTGAGTAATAAACTAGACTACGGATTCAATTTGCACGTGATATTAACGTGACCATCTCCAGTCGGAATGGCCAGATCCGGGGCTTATATCCAGTTCCGACCTATTGACTCAGGTCGTTTGATCCTGTCCCTCAAGAAATAGAATTCCCTGATTGAAGCAAATTTCAGTTTGAAATAGCTGCAGAATTGTTTCTTCCTCTCATGAAGCCCTGAAATGGGGTGGGTGATTACCTGGGCTACGGCAAGTCAGGATCACGTGACCATTCCGGTCTTATACCCAGTTCCGACCTATTGACTTAGGTTGTTTGATCTTGTCCCTCAAAAAATATAATTCCCTGATTGAAGCAAATTTCAGTTTGAAATAGCTGCAGAATTGTTTTGTCTTCTCCTGAAGCCCCCAAATGAGGTGACTGACCCACTAAGCTACGGCAAGTCAGGATCACGTGACCATTCCGGTCCTAATACCCTTTGACGAGCACTCACTTCCTCAGACTGATACAAGATCAAGTGTGGAAGCAGTGTAGATAAAGCTTTTTTTTCAAGAAGTTATTAATTGGACATCAGACTTGGCTTATATGAATAAAGCTGATTCCAGTAACATGAAGTCATTAAATATCTAGGGCCACTATAATACAGTGTTTTTAAAATTATTCAAAGCAGTAAAATTATCAACCAATATTTCCAAATTATTCAAGCCAATTTTCAAAAAGTTTGTACCACTTCATATAATCTTTCAAACCAATTTTCAAAAAGTTCCTACAGTCTTTCAAAATTATTCATACTGATATTTCAAAATTATTCATACCAATATTTCAAAATTATTCATACCAATATTTCAAAATTATTTAAACCAAATATTATGTTCCACACCAACTTTTAATAGTTTTCAGTAATCAGATATTTTATATCTTGCTGATTCGTATTACATTCTATTCTTGGAGTCATCTAATCGAAGGCCGAAACGGACAAAACTAAAGTAGTTTCCATGTGATGCTGTAAATTAAAACTTGTATTTGGTATGAATAATTTTGTCGCACTGGTATGAATAAATTATTGGTATGAAATATTATGAAAAATACTGTACCACTTCGCACAATCTTTAAACCAAATGGCATAATGTTTCACACCAACTTTTATAGAATTCAGTAATCAGAAATTTTATATCTGGACAATTGCTTATATATACTATTTTTAGAGTCTTCCAATCAATGGTCAAAACAATTCTAAATTAGTTTCCATGTTATCCTGTAAATTAAAACTTGTATTGGATTGAATAATTTTATGGTTTGAAAATTTTATGGTTTGAAAATTTTATGGTTAATAATTTTATGGTTAATAATTTTATGGTTTGAAAATTTTATGGTTTGAAAATTTTATGGTTTGAAAATTTTATGGTTTGAAAATTTTATGGTTTGAAAATTTTATGGTTAATATTTTTATGGTTTAGATAATTGTCGCACTGGTATTAATAATTTTATGGTTTGAATAATTGTCGCACTGGTTTTAATAATTCTAACTGTACTGAATTTTGTGAAATTTTGTTGAATCGTCGCACTGGAATTAATAATTTTAACACTGTATTGAATTTTGTTTGAATCATTCCCTGAAATATTTTTATTGATCTTGTAGTTGAAAATCATGATATAATCAAACATTACAGGACTTAATTCAATTACAGAGATTTATTAGACCCTTGGCAGGTAACTCTTCTGTTCTCACCCACCAAAGAATGTACCAGTTGAATACTCGTCTATTACTACCTTGTTCAAGTCTAAGATAGCTATGAAAATGCATGGTTTAAACATACAATATTCAATAGATTCTGAACAATATTCAATAGATTCTGAACAATATTCAATAGATTCTGAAAAATATCCAACACTGATTCCTGCTTCTCTTCTCTCCCCTCTAGATATACGGCGCCCAGCCAGCATACATCTGACTGAGCTTGGACGTAGACGTCGCCTGCTGAATCAAAACATCCACTTGCCCATGTACATTCATAGGCATGCCCTCCTTCTCGTCAAGCAACCCCCGGATCTTGTGGCGTACCCGTTTGAGGTGGTCGTGTGGCTTCTCCAGCGTCCGCCAGTCCAATAACGGATCGTAGATCAAGGTCTCCAAAATATTCATGAGTGAAGCCTCGTTTGCCCGAACCAAGGCACCAGTGACCTCGCACGCAATACGGAACGGCCCCTCGATACCTGTGATACCCATGGCGTCCACCATATTCTGGGTCAAGCGAAAAGGCACGATCTCGGGCGTGGGCAAGGTCTTGCCCTTCTCAAAGAGACAGTCGAAGTCGATGTGGAGCGAAGCACCATTCTCCTTTAAAAAGAGAATATTCTCGCAGTGCCGGTCGCCCAACCCAATCACGTACCCCACTATGGACATCACCGCAGACGTGCGGATGTAGGTCTTGCGGGCCACATACCAGATGGCTGGGTCAGAGAACTGGTCAATGAACCAGTTGTGGAGCACCGGCGTGACCTCCTTGCAGATGGTGTGGAACAAACCGTCCAAATCGTCTTTCGTGCTGGTGCACGGGTTCGCCTTGTGTACCTTCTGGGCCTCGTCCAACTTGTGGAACGCCTTACGCTCGTTAAGAAAAACGCCCGATTTCTTTTGTTGGAGCTGAATCACGGCCTTCATGGTCTGCACGTTGGCCACAAACTCAATCACTCCCATATCCTCGGCCAAAGGGATCACCGAATAGTTTTCGATAGTGAGACTGCGCTTGCGAGCATCCACGCTGGCCGAAAGCAAGCGGTTGATCATGTTGGTGAACTCAAAAACCTTGGCATCTTTTCTTGTGTCATCCCGCTTGACCATGAGCCGGTATGCGTTGTTGTCGGTGCCTCGGATGGTGATTTGCTTGGGCATCTGGAGCGACAGGAAGATAATCACGTCCTCGTCAAAACCATCAAACGTCACTGGCGACTTGGGGAACGCATGGAACGTCTCGCCCAGCCGATGGGGGTGCAGCGCCGGAATCTTGATCTCAAGATTGGACTTGACCGGCACCACGAGCGAGTCGTAGGGCTTATTGGTGTCACGCACATGGAAGTCGTGGCTAAGCGTCCAGCGCTTTTTGCTGGCCTTCTTGACTTTATGGCTGGCAAGGCTTTCCAAGATTTCAAAGAGCTCCTTGGCATTAGCCACTTCCATGCCGAGCACCGGCCTCACATTGTCCAAGATCTGAACCACACGCTGCTTGCGCTTGGCATCTTTGGACTTGACATGCGACAAGACGTACCAGAGACTGTGCTTGGGGTACGTGGTCACGAGGTTGCCCAAAATGGCAAGCATAGCATCCACACTGGGCTCGTGGCTGTGCGTGATGCGCGAGAGCATCTGCGTGATGGATGTGTACCATACGTAGGCTGGCACGTCGTCTTTTTGCTTGAAGATCTCGGCCACCATGGACTCCAAACGCCGCGCTCCATCTTTATTCTTGTGCGACTTTTGCGCAAAATCTAACCACACTGATACCAACTTGGGAAGCGCCTCGAAAATGTACTTGGTGCCAAGCTTCAATGCATGGAGGTAGTAACGGATGATGTGGCGCTCGTAAAACCCAGACTTGTCGCTCTGTGTGTCCATGATCTTGCAGTAGTACTTGCCCAAGTCGAAGAACGGCTTCTCCCACTCCTTGTCGAGCCGGTAGGCTTTGGAGTACTCGTCCACAATGGACGCTTGGGAGCTGTGGCTGGACTCGTCAAGCCAGACCGCGTACTGGAGTTGCTGGCGCGCGCGGATCTTGGCTGGTGTGGCCTGCGAAGCCAAGCTCTCAGAAAGCGTCTTGATGGCCTCGGTCTGCTTGCCTTGCTCCCAGAGCAAGTGCGCATACTCAACATTGGCATTTTCATCATTGGAAACCATAGCGTTCATGATACACTTTGTGGCAATGTCGAGACGCTGGGCCCGCCGGGCGATCTTCAGACAAGCAATATGGATGCCACTGATGTGTTCTTGGCGGCCTGTCAAGACATAGCACAACCGGTGCACGGCCAAAAGCTTCCATTGGCTGTCGAACTCAAGGTCGGTATTTTTCAAGCGGTCGTGAAGAATGCCTAGCATGTCTGTCTGCAGTGACTGCGTGGAGAGAATGAGATTCGCATCGAACATCATGTGGAGCTGGCGCATCAAACGAGTGTTTCTGGAAAACGACGACGACATGGACAGCGCAAGCGATTGGCCCACAATGCCGTAGATATCGTCCATGAGCTGTGCAAACTTTGGTGCGCCGTGATTGTGTGCCTGGAGAATGGTGTCGGCGAAACGGGTAGTGATTTGCGCCTCCACATCGTGCGGCTTGCCCAAAATGCCCAGGATCTTGCTCCACTTGGCAATCTCATCGAGATGGCCAGACTGCACCGAAGCCAGAACCCCGGCCACGGCCCATGCCATGGGCAACTGCGTATAAGTCTCTCTCCACATGGTGGAGTCGAGCGACGCCAACACCTTGTCGTCGAGGGCATGGTCTGCAAACGATTTGAGGAGCTTGGTGGTGTAGTCCACGCGGTCAGCCTCGTTGCCGGTGTGGCTCAACACGTGGAACGATTCTTGCGCAATGGACCAGTTCTCGTTGAACTGGAACGTGTGCAACTTCTCCGAGAGGTTGCTGGAGGAAAACTTCTTAAGCACGCCATTCAACGCGTCGTAGTCATCGATGTTGGAGTAGACGGTCTGGAGCGTGGATGCGATATTCAACCCGATTGCTGAGTCTTTGCGGGAATTCTTGTTCCGATAACACTTTTCAACGTACAAGATGGTGCGCTCAAACGAGTCACATTGCGAAGAAGTTTGAGCTATGAGCTCCGTGGGAATCTCCTTCAAAATCGACGTCACGTACAGTATCCGCTTGGTCAACACGGTCGCATCGGCCTTGGAGAGCGTCACGTCGCTTAGCTTCTGTGTGGCCGCAGAGATCCACTCGTTGAAGTAGTCCAACACCTCAAACACGCTCTGGTAACATAGTTTGAGGTTCTCCACTCGCTCGGTGCCGCCATGGCCTTGTAAGTCGGTGTGGAGAATGGCGAGGAATTCGCTGAGAATATCGCGGCGAGCATCCTCATCTCCATTGACAATGTGGCTCAATGCCACGTACTTCAAGAGGTATTGAGATATCGACACCTCCTCGTCACGGATCAACATGGAGCAGGTCTGGAAAATGGCGGTCTTGGAACTTTTGGCTTTCTGCGATTTTTGGGAAGGCAACGAGCTGGACGGCGAGATGGGCCGCCGGAACAAGTTGGTGGTGATGTCCACGAGCCACTTATCATGGCTCATTCCCAACACAAAATGGGGATACACCAAGGGCTCGTACCTCGGGGTCTGTGCAAAATAACGCGAGCTCAATAGCGGCGTCAACGTAGACTTGTCCATTTCGGAAAACTCGTTCCACACCTCACTGAGCACACCCTGGGAACCGGGCTCCAACACCGACGGGTCTAGCCTGAGAATAGAGAGGAAGCTCTGCATGGAGTAGACGGAAAAAAGCTGGCGGATGGGGTCGTTGGACGCCCAGAAGTTCTTGATGACCTTGGTCTGGATGAAGTCCACGAGGAACCTTGCATTTTCCCGATAATCCTGGAAGTCGTGGAGAAGAAGAATCTGAGGCTTGATGCTCTTGAAGTTGAAGCGGTTGGCATCTAATGACCCGAGACTGGCCAATACCTTGGCACCTTTGGTGGAGATTGATGCATCCTTGGTTCTGAACTGCACCGAGATATCAAGCACACTGCGGACCAAATCGGAGATTTCGCGCACGCAGTTGTTGTCACGAAGCGTATCGCTCTGCCATGACTTCTGGTGCGCGTTGGCAGAGTTGATGAGGTCATCGAGCGCCTGGTGGATGACAATGCGATTTCCTGTTTGCAAGCGGCGGGTCAACTCGGGAAAAAACAGAATATTGCTCTTGAGCCGCAGTAAAAGCGACGCCGATGCATCCGGCACGTAGTAGAGGTCCAAGTCCTTGATGTAAGGGTACGAGTAGTAGTAGGGCCCGTATTTGATGTACTCGTCCTTAATCACCGCGAACAACTTGCGGAGGATCTCTGCAGCAATGAGCTTGGACCGGTGCGAAAAGCTCTCAAATTTCTGGAACATCAACGAGATGGTAATGTCAAACAACGACACAAGCCGTTCCAGATCAAGTCGCTGCACCAACACATTCCAGCAGCTCAACGCGTGGGTCTCTAGCGACGGCGAGTCCATGGCTGCCTGGAGACACGTGGAGATCTGGCCCAAGGCCCACGATGCTGCTGTAGTGTTTCTGGATATGAGGAACTGGATGGCCTTGATGGAGCTGACTTTTTCAAGGTACGGCTTGATTCCCTTGATGTGGTGGACATTCTCACTGAACCTCTGTGCTAGCTCCAACACGTGCTCCTGTAGAATATCGTGGATGTAGTCGAATTCCGATTCAGACGGCGGCTCGGCCTGATCATTTTCCGGCCGCTTCATCCAGCTGATTTTGCCCACGTACACTATGGCCTTGAAGATCTTGGCCTCGTTCTGGAGCTGGCCCTCATCGTCCATCTGCATCTGGAGCAAAATGAACCAGAGCACCTCGCCAACGTTGGGCACTAAGTCGGCAATGGTCACCTTCTTATAGTGGGGGCAGGCGTTGCTCAACACATTGACAATGTACTTGGCATCGATGTGCTCATCCTTGCAGAGGTAGAGCGCCATGATGCGCGGAAGCGTTTTGGTGATCAACTTCAACTTGGGCATGTTGCAGGCGTCGGCAATCTCCACAATAAAGTCTCGCTTGTAGTACTCGAGGAACCGTGGCGTGGTGTACTCCTTTGTGTTGCTCAAGAAAAATTTCTTGGTGATGCCAAGGAGCTCTGTGAGCCGCGTGAACATTCGGGAATTCTTAACAATTCTCTCTGCTATGCTGGGCAAATACGGAGAGAGCATCTTGTAAGGCGTAAGCGCCTTGGCCAGTGCCACGTAAAGGAGCGAGTTGTAGGCAAGATTGACGTGCTGTTCGTTGGCCTCACCTAAGCAATCAATCAACTTGATGAAGAGAACACAGAGCCACTCACCTTCACACACTATGGCGAGCTCTGAAAGCGCTAGAAGCGTGGATTCCGCAAGGTGGATCTCGCTGGTGCTGTAGTTGATGCTCGACACGGCCTGGAACATGTACTTGAAGAGCTCTTCCAGCGTCTTATCGTTTTGCCGGATAAGGAAGAGTGGGAGAGCTCTTGCGGCGAGGATTCGGACGTCCCGATTGCCATGTGTCTTAAGACACGTAATAACAAATTGAAAACAACAGTTATTGGTACCACAATCTTTCTCGGGAAGCCGGAACGTTGCCAAGAGGTTGTAGAGCGCAAGCAAAAAGTTTGTGGCCAAAAGGTGGTTTGCATGGAGCTGATCTCGGTGTTTTGTGAGGAGAAGTTTGCAGTAAATGGAAGTGTAGAGCGTGTTGCTCTCGCTGGAGTTCGTGACATGCCTTCGCTGCGCAGAAATGGACTTGTAGATGTTTTTGGAACTGACTGCTGAGCACACAGTGCACTGGTGGGCCGCGAAGTCGTAGTGGTTTGAGATTATGCACGGAGCATGGCGTAAAGCGGAAAGAAACGTGTGGAAAGTGGCCTTGTCGTCTAAGAAATCCGACGTGGCAATGCTCCGCACGTAATCGAGCCATGTTTTCATATCCGGGAGCAAGTTATGTGTGGATAGGTATGATTGGAAGGAGCGAGTGGAGGCGATGCAGAAGCGAAGCTCGGCTACAAGGCCATTTTGGGAGCCGGCCATGATCTGGACCCGGAGCTCGTTCAATTCCACATCCAGAAAAGCCTTTTTGGCGGTATCCGCCAGGTTCCGGCTCAATAGCTGTACCACATTGGCCACGTCAGACGGAAGAGCGGCATTTTCAAGGTCACTGAGCGAGAACGAATTGTAGAAATTCTCCATGAGTTGCTTTTCCCGACAAAAGAGATAAAGCCTCAAAACACACCTGCACGCGGACTTGGTGAAGTGTTTCAGGGCATTTTCTCCAGACTGAAGCGCCAACGCCGAAAACTGGCCATGAATGAGCTTCAATATGAACTGCACTGCAGTCCACCGAATATTGGCGTCCAAATGGACGTTGCTGGCCAAATTTAGCAACAATACCGACTTGCAGGTGTCGACTATGGTGACCAATGAATCGTTTTGCAGCAGTTCGACCGCCGAAAGCACAAAAAAAAGCCGCTTGGCCACCATATCGAGCTGCACACGGCCCTGGGCCGTCTGGACCCGGAGTTTTCCGGAAATATCGTAGTCGTTGACCACCGTGAACAAATGGCACGTACAGGCAAGCAACAGGGCAAAATCCGGCACGGTTTCTGCCGGGTTTTCGGCGTCACCACCCACTTCCGGTGCTGTCACATGAGCAACCAATCTATCTGCGTCCTGAGTCACCGTGTCGAGGAGCATCTGCCGAAGAACCGTCTTGTGCTTATATCCGAGCATATTAACGGCCACTATATTGATGAGCTCTAAGAGAAACATCTTGATGGTGTTTGTAATCAGTAGATCCATGGGGAACTGCGCTAGCCAGTGGAGGGCAAAGTGGAGCAGCCACTGGTAGAAAAGTGGCGTCTGTAGGGCGTTGTGGTGGCCAAAATCCGGCGTTTTTTCGCCAAACACCCCACCGAGCTCTTCCTGATGTACTTCTGTATTCAAAAGGTGCTTTTTCCGGGCCAAAACCGCCTCGATTGTGGAGAAAAGCTTGGGGATGAACGCGTTCGACTCGGCGTCCGGCGCCGCCGCTAGAATCTGGAGCCTTTCATGCGCAAAGGCAAAGAGATAGAGAGACAATTTCTTGAAATCCGTGGTGTCATCCTCGGCAATGTTTCTGTTGACGTCTTGGAGAAACTGCTCGAGATCTGGCGCTGAAAGCATGGCGTCAGACGTGTTTGACAAGACTGCGATGTAGCGTGGTACTGCAGATAGACAACGTAGATCAAAGGAGGAAGGAAAAGCAAATGGTTGATATGGGGACAAAGTTTAGAGTCAATGGTTTGAGAATGAGTTTATAGGAGAGAATTGCTCGGTAAGATTCTGAATGCCATAGTAAACCACCTGTAATTGTAGAACCGTCTAAAGACCCGTACATCCAACCGTATAATTTAGAGACCTACAATTTAGAGACCTACAATTTAGAGACCTATAATTTAGACACTGTACAATTTAGACACCTACAATTTAGACACCGTACAATTTAGAGACCTACAATTTAGAGACATCCATCGACGGCCTGTATGCCACGGCAAGTTTTAAATCTAAGGCAGTTAGGGCAGGTCTATACAGTCTTTTTCAAAAATATTCAGTGCGACAAATTATTCAAACAATATTTTAAAATGTTTCGGTATTCTTCAAAATTTCTCAGACCAATGCGACAAAATTATTCATACCAATATTACAAAATTATTCATACCACTACAAAATTATTCATACCAGTGCGACAAAAATATACCAATATTTCAAAATTATTCATACCAATATTTCAAAATTATTCATACCAATGTTACAAAATTATTCATACCAAATACAAGTTTTAATACACAGCATAACATGAACTACTTTGGTTTTGTCCGTTTCGACCGTTTATTTGAAGACTTCAGGTAGATAAAAGAGCAGTCGTCCAAATATAAAATTTCTGATTACTATTCTATTAAAAGTTGGTGTGAAACATTTTCCATTTGGTATGAATAATTTTGTCGCACTAGTTTGAATACTTTTGAAATATTCAAACCCAATACAGGTTTTAATATACAGCATTAAATGGAAACTAATTCAGTTTCGTCCGTTTCGACCGTTGATTGGAAAATTTCAAGAATAGAATGTATCAGCTATCAGCAAGATATAAATCATCTGATTACTGAAAACTATAAAAATTGGTGTAAATTTTTGCTATTTGAATACTTTTGTCGCACTGGTATGAAAAATTTTGAAATATTGGTATGAATAATATCGAAAAATACTGTACCAGTGTGACTAAATTATTCATACCAATATTACAAAATATTCATACCAAATACAAGTTTTAATATACAGCATAACATGGAAACTACTTTAGTTTTGTTTTTTTAGCCGCTAATTGGAAGATTCAAGCAATGGTATATAAGAGCAATCGTCCAAATATAAATTTTCTGATTACTTTTCTATTAAAAGTTGGTAGGAAACAAATTCCATTTGGTATGAATAATTTTGTCGCACTAGTTTGAATACTTTGGAAATACACTGTAAATAATTTGGTCGCACTAGTATGAATAATTTGAAAAATACAGTACCACTTCGCACAATCTTTAAACCAAATGCCACAGTGACTTTTAATAGAATTCAGTAATCAGATATTATATCTTGCTGATTGCTATTACATTCTATTGTTGAAGTCTTCTAATCAACCGCCAAATGGACAAAACTAAGTAGTTTCCATGTTATCCTGTAAATTATACTTGTATTTGGTTTGATAATTTTGAAATACACTGTAAATAATTTGGTCGCACTGGTATGAATAATCTGGTCGCATGAATATTTTCAAAAATACAGTATGCAGTCGTTCCACATGTACTTCTATATTAGTAGCTTACTATTCTAGAGACTTGGCCGGAGCCATCAAGTGTCCCTACGCACATCCAGAAGTTAATCTGAATAACTGAACTGGAGGACCATAACACGAATTTTGAGCTGAAGGAACTGAATATGTGACATGTGAACTGAGAATTCATTGAACGCGGTCCATAAAAATGAATCTGACTAATCACCATATCGAAACTGATTACTTTGCAGAACCAACCATTTCAGAATTCGAAAGTAGAAATTCATTAAATCTGACATTTCTAATCTGAAATTTCTGATATTGATTTCAGTAGGGTATTGGACCTAGTATTGGTTTCAATCTGTTCCGTAATTGACTCAAACACTTCCATCTGGTGATTTGAATAGCTCAGATGGAAAATTCATATCAGAACGGGGTCAGAGTGGTTGCAAAACTGACAACCACTTCAATTAATTTGATAACCATTTCATTCAAATTGATCACCACTTCATTCAAATTGACCATTTCATTCAAATTGACCACTTCATTCAAATTGACCACTTCATTCAAATTGACCACTTCATTCAAATTGACCACTTCATTCAAATTGACCACTTCATTCAAATTGACCACTTCATTCAAATTCACTACTTCATTCAAATTCATAACCACTTCATTCAAATTGTAAGTTCTATCCCAAAGTAGACACCTCCACATGTCAACCTCATCTGAATCAAAGTTTTAAAACAGATTCAAAGATTCCCCCATGACACAAACATCCTCCATATCCAGCTATCAGTATATTCTGGATCCAACATCTGTCCCTAGATAGACAGCTAAATCGCATCTCCAACGGCACAGTTCTCTGTTCACACCCCTCATAGTATCCTATCACGGCTCAAAATTAATGGCTCGTTTGAACAATAGAATGTGAGGTTCCGGAGCATGTGTTTCGTAGTGAGCCCATCCAAGTGACTGTGTGATGCCCAAACCCCGCCACTCCTCCTCTAGGAGAATGCGCAACGTGCCAGTTTCCGGATTGAAATAGTCCTGGGGAATGGCCTTCAACATGTTCTTGGGAAGCATCACGTGACGGTACTCGTTCTTGTCGTCACTATACCGGGGCGAGTAGTGGATCATATCCGAAAACTCGAGGATTTTGGCGCGTTCCGTGTCGGTTAGGTATCTTGGTCTGCTCATTCTCCAGTGTTGTACACTTGTTAAATGTTCCTAGTTCAAGGTTTGTTGTTCGAACTTTGCTCCTCGATGCTATCCGGTTTTCTCGCACTTGGTGTTGGTGTAATGGTTTCAGGATAGACTCCGACTTTCTCCTGCACGGCGGGGGCGTATTGTGGAGGGTAGGGTTCGTAGCCTGGTGGGTCTGTTGGAGATGTTTTTCACGCGCATGTTTTAGGGTCTCGCACGACTTCCCGTCGGTCCGATCATCTCTTCTGCCGGCATACAGGATCCGAATGGACTGCTAAACGGTAGAGGCTTGCGGTATTTTTCTGCTTTTGATGCCAGTGAGAGTGGTAGAAACGTGGCCTCTCTTCTGTTCCATTTTTGCTCCATTTCTGCTGCTAGAACTCCTGCTATTGCTGCTGCTACTGCTGCTGCTCACCTCCAGCTGCTCTAACTGAACGTAGATCATCACGGTCGTGCCAAATTCAATCCTCTAGCTACCATCTCTCACTCCTAAAACCATGACACGTAGCGGTTTGTTACCACAATAGGTAATAGAGATGGATCGCATCGCGCTGTGTGCAGGCGCACAATATCATCTCCACGTTTCAATCTAAGTAGATATCATGCCATTTGGGATCATCTTCGATGGCGTGACTCCTGCACTCAGCGCCAACTTTTATATTCCTTCGAGTCTGTTTAACACACTGGCCTCTCATGTGTATCTCGGATGGGCTCCAAAACCGACCATTACCGAGACTCTCCGAACAACCCAGAAAACCGTGCTTGTTGAGATGCAACGGCCGGCTGGCGAATTTCTAGAATTCTTGAAGGAATGCATTGTGGCCATGCTGCGCCCCAACGTTGCCGTGGTGGTGTCGCTTCTGGACGACTCAGATCTCTTTGTCCAGCTTAAAAACCTGCACCTTCCCTTGGTGCTTCGCTACCACTTTCCTATTCCGCCATTGACCTTGGAACAGTTCAAGTGCCTCAATTATAGCGCTGTTTTGGTTGCTGACACTCTCGACAATGTGGACAAGGCCCAGATCTCGCGGTTACTTGCCAAAACCACTACCCCGAGCTTGATCACGTTCCAGCACCTTGTGAAGGAGCCCCTGGAATGGCAGCTGCTAGCGACTGTAGCTCTCCCGCCTTTTACCGACCTTCTTATCACGCCGCTTCAGCCATTGGTGCAGGATTTGCCTGTTTCAGTATACGAGGAGTTTGAGAAGGACTCCTCCAAGTACCTGCAGTACCAGCGGGCCATCTCCATGGCCCTTGGTGATCTCCGACACCTGAAGAAAAACGTCAATGTCCTCGTGGTGGGGCCGGGCCGGGGTCCCTTGTTGGAGATGGTCATAGAACACACTTCTGTGCAGGACTCCATAACTGTGGTTGAGAAGAACCCCACATGTCTTCCCTTTCTCCGAAACATATGCAAAACAAACCCGGTGATTTCGCTTATTCACGGAGACTGCAGACAATTGGCCGATTTGGCGTCGTACGACTTGGTGGTGTCGGAACTATTGGGTTCTTTTGGCTGCAACGAGGCGTGTCCTGAGATTCTCAGTTTTGCATCTGACGCAGTGTTCATTCCGGAGACTTTTTCGAGTTTTTTACACCCAATGTATTCCGATGTGCTTGATGGGATTTCCACACTGCTAGAGTCTGCAGAGCCAGGACCGATTTCGGCGCCGTTGTACTTGGCAAAACTCAATTCCGCATACTCTCCCTGTAAGCCGCAAGAGATTTTCGACTTTGATTTTCCGGGGAAAAATAACTTGAACCAAAAAAAGACCGTATGCTTCTCGGGAGGTACGGGTGTGCCTGCCAATGCGCTCTGTGGGTATTTCCAGGCGACGTTGTACGGCCCGTATAAAATCAGCATTATGCCGGGGCTGTATGCAGGCGAGTATTGTCAATCTTGGTTTCCGATGGTATTTCCCATGAAGGAGGTTGAGTATCCGGTGACGGTGGAGATGCGGAGATGCAGTACGCACACTCTTTGGTATGAATACACTGTCAACGGAATCTCATACCAGAGTTCTGAAATTGCGCTAGGTATTTGATCCTGCACCGTAATTCAATGATATCAGTACGACTAAACCGTAGTCAATCACTAGTATCAGTAGTCATTTTGGTCAGTAGCTTGCGTAGTTAGAGGAAGAGCGAGACCCGCGATAATCGCGGCCATGATTTTGATGAGACCTAGACTGTGGAGACCGGTCTCTATGCAGACGGCTTCCAATGGTATGGGAGATATTTCTGTCACTTCCTTTATCTTTGCGATTTCTTTCAGTTCCACTTCTGTCTCTGTCTCTGTCTCTGTCTCTTCTGTCTCGATCACTTCTGTCTCGATCACTTCTGTCTCTGTCCCTATCTCTTCTGTCTCTACCACTTCTGTCTCTACCACTTCTGTCTCTACCACATCTATCTCTCTCTCTATCCCTATCTCTGTCTCCCTCTCTGTCTCTTCTGTCTCTCTCTCTATCTCTCTCTCTATCTCTCTCTCTATCTCTCTCTCTCTCTCTAGCTCTCTCTCTATCTCTATCTCTCTCTCTCTCCCCATTCCTCCCCACATTTCTTTGTCTCTTTATCATCAACAAAGGATCGTCTTTGAATACTGAAGGGGTTGACTTAGCAGCCCCTACAGATGACACGTGGTCAAAGCGACTGGATGTGCTCTTTGCTGCTCTCGATCCGTGCATTAACAGCTCCATTTCCTTGGTGTTGGCCAAGAAATCCTCGTCCACTTCCCGAAATCCAGATTCATCCTCTTTCGGTTGGTCCTTTGGGCCATCGTACATCCAGCCAAGCTTGTTGAGTTCGAGTTTGTGTTTCAGGGGCAAAAGCGATGGATCGTTGCCGTACTGGAGACGGATCATTTCTTCCCTTTCACGCTCCAGAGCGATTTCCTTGGACTTCTGCTTGATGGCCTGATACTCTTTGAGCGCCTCCTGCTCACGCTCCCAGACCTTCTTCTGGTTTTTGAGCAACGCAGGGTTCCATGACTTCTTGAGATTGAGATCGCCAGGCATGAGTAGGTGGTATACGAAGGCTTGGGTGATAACTTCATGTGCGGGTCACGTGCGTGCCTGTGTCACGTGCACAATCATGAGTAGCAGCCACGTGCGTTAGGTAGAAGGCTCCAACACGTGCGTTCCACACGGTCACTTACGTTTCTATGTCTACGGCTTGTAGCTTAGCTACTGTATTGGTCAAGGCTTACAGTATAAACCGGCACGAGACTGGCTCAGAACCCGTGGATCTTGATGTTCTTCTTGGGCATCATGATCTTGTTGACCAAAAACTCCGACACCTTAACTCTTTGATCTCCTTGCATCTGAATCACCTCTCCCATCTCGTCATCCTTGACAATGTTACCATTGCAAGCAAAGTCCTTCTTCAACACCTTCAAGATCTTCTTCAAATCATACTCGCTTGGAAGGCCCTGCACAGTGGTCAAGGTCTTACGACCGTTCCGCTGTTGGATACGGATATGGATGTAGTTGGTGTTCTGAGCTTCAGAATCACCAGTGTCGGCGAATGGATCTGTTGTTAGTATTTATGAAAACATTCTACCAGTCCCAAAAGTTTGGTAAAAGTATGGAGTTTATGATTGGGGGGAATGATTCTGCAGAGTCTCCTAAATCTCTTTTTGGACAGCTCAAATAAGTCGTTTCACTGTGACCTTTTGGTTCCTCTAGAGTGGTTTAATCTATAAGATTGGAACAGAACTGGAACACACTAAGACCCACAAATCTCCATGCTTCTAAACTAACAGACACTTTTCTGCGAGGGTATGACGGGATTTTGGTATCGGATAAAAACTTGTGATTGAGGGGCTTGCTTTTTATACCTTTGGAGGGGGGCAGGGAGGCTCAGCTTGCCCCTGAAAAAAGGATCATGCACTGGTACGGGTATCTTAAACAATATTCACACATACCAAATGAATTTAAGTTTTGGATAGTAGACATAAACGGATAGATACGTCAATAAACAGAAGTAGTTTGTGGTAGGGATTAGGCACGCGGGAAAAAAGCTTGAAAAGTGGAAGGTAGTGCGACATTGGCACATTGCGGAATGGGGAATGTCGCGGAAAGATTAAGTTACACTTGAAACACGACATTTTTGTCTCCGCACGGCCCGTACTGCACATTGTGCAACTTAACCGTGGCACCAAGAGCCAACATGCCAGCTGGGAAGCTGATGAATATTTCTGGGAACTAAGTTGATTAAGATTAGCTTAGCGATTGTTCAAATTGGAAGTGTATTATAGCAGTGTCAAAGCAGTATCATAGCAATATCAAAGCAGTATCATAGCAGTATCATAACATAGATTATAAACACATGATACATTCACTGTGCACTAATCAAGATCGAAACAACAATCAGATAACTCAATAGTGCTAAATCACAGGTAGCATCAATTCCATCGACTTTGTTGCCATAATGTTAATGAAATATTCAGGGCGCGTGTATCCTTTTATACATTTACAGTTGACCTCTTCGTTTCAGATCTCAAACAAGGTGTGATCACAAATGCATACTCTACAGCTGCACGATGTAGACGCACATGTTCCCGCTACGAGTATTTAAAGCCAAGGATACCACTTAGAGAAGACTTGGTCAAAGAGAGCAGCTGTGACAATCTTGTGTTTTCATCAGAATATGAGCCAAATCAAATGAGTCATTTTCAAGTCAATTAGTCATTTTACAGGCCAAATAAATTATTTTACTACCCAAATCGATTCATTTCACAACCAAAATCTACTCATTCCACAAGCTGAATATGTAATTGTCCAGGTCAACACTAATAATATTGAGTATCAGCTACTGATCACGGGTCAATTCTTAATATCTATATCCAACTGATCTGGGCTTAAAGGGAATCGTCAAATTGGATATACTTGGTCAAGGCGTGCTGAGCACATATCTTTATTAGTGTATGGGCGCGGCTCAAGTGCGAGATGAGATGAGTGCGGCGTGCGCAGATTTTCGCAATGCGTTACTACATTTCTTCACCAGATGGGTAAATCATTAAGATCCAAGCCCAAATTGCGGGCCAAGAGCATCAAGAGAAAGGGAGAGTTTACCAAGTTTGTGGAAGACAGAGACGCCCGCTTGGCCCAGAAGAGCTTGGAACACTTACAGAAACAAAAAGCGGAAAAGGCCGACGAAGCCACACAAGACAACGGTGATGCCAATACTGATGCTGACATGGCAGATTCTGACGCCAAGGCCCCAGCTGTTAAGGCCAAGACCTCTCGCCGGGATAAGAAGAAAAAGGGCAAGAAGGGTGGCCGCAATAAGAAGAACTTACTCTTTTAGACCCACGCACTGAGCATCGACAACCATTTGGAGGCACAAATGATATAATGTACAATAGATAATGCAAGTGGTATCCTACTACTTGTGAAGCTTGAGAAGTGTCAGGTGTATTGCTGGTTCATGAGTGTATGCTGATTCATGAGTGTATGCTGATTCATGAGTGTATGCCGCTTCATGAGTGTATGCTGATTCATGAGTGTATGCTGATTCATGGATGTGTACATGCGTGGTGTACGGGTTCCTAGAGGGCTTTATATCATGAAGGTCAAACCATGCTTCAAGGCGATGTACTTGAGACACCTGAGAATATAGGCACGGGGCCTGAGGTATATGCGGCCGGCCATTGGGAATCCTGGCAAGAGTGGATATAGCACTAGATATTTCTTAGACTATCACACACAGTCAAGCAGGTATCATGTATCAACAACTGACCATAGCCACTGTAATAGTAATTTCTAAGACAACCATATTACACACCACTGAACTAATACGATTTTTTTCATGTATCCTGATTTTTTGTTGTTCCATGCCTATACAGTGTTTTTCAGAAGTATCAAACTAGTGCGACAAAAATATTCAAACTAATATTTAAAATATCAAACTAGTGCGACAAAAACATTCAAACTAATATTTAAATTATCAAACTAGTGCGAAAAAATATTCACCAATATTTAAAATTATCAAATTCAAAGTTTCGTCCACTGCGCACAATCTTTCAAACCAAATGGCATAATGTTTCACACCAACTTTTATGGATTTCAGTAATTAGATATTTTAATCTGGCAGATTGCTTATATATACTATTTTTAGAATCTACCAATCAACGGTCAAAACATACCAAACTAAAGTATTTCCATGTTATCCTGTAAATTAAACTTGTATTTGGTTTAAATAATTTTGTCGCATTGGTATTTATAATTTTGAAAAATACTGTAGAGAGGTTCCGCACACTCTAAAAGCTGCAAAAATACTTACTTCTGACTGCGATTTATAAGTGTCGATCATAAGATGAATACAATGATTGGAACAGAAAATGGAAGAATTTAGTGAGCCAAGAACTCCCTGAAATCCATGACCTTGAACTGTGACCTTGAACTGTTACCTTAAACTGTGACCTTAAACAATAAACTATCAACTCCATCAATACATTGACATTATATTGTTTAATACTCAGAAGTCCCTTGATTCGTTGATTATCTGCAAATTCCTTTTTACTATAGACGTTGAGGTTGGGCAAAATTCAGAACTGATGTTTGAGACTGTAAATGTCCCTAGCCTATGAGCAATCCAGACTATCCACCTTGTAGTCATCGTAGCGTCTAGACATATTACCTGACCAAGTTCCACCGATACTACCACTCACCTGCTACCAAGACCACTATTTCCAAATACCAACACTTAACCATGGAACTTACAATATTACCAATCTTACGGATGTACTACCACTGATACCCAGACTATTGATATACCAAACCACCAAAATAGCATCATCATCACATTTATTGTTAAGTAGACCACCCTGAAAACTATAGATACGATCAGAGCTTGGTAACATTCTCTTACCGCTCGCCTAAAAAATAACCAGCTTCACTCTAGCTTTCATCTACACCTCAACATATCGACGTCTATGTGTTTAAGATCTGCTACTTTCATCCAGACTAATGTACAGTTTGCACTGGTGGAAGGAACTATGTGCAGTCGAAATGTTTGGTGTATGGGTTTGGTGTATTTTGGTGTATTTTGGTGTACGGGCTTTACACTCTTCCGCCCACCCCGATACGCAACCAGCGGCGCTGGAACGCATAAAAATCGTGATCCCTGCCCAAGACCTAAATCAATATCTCATCAGCCACCTCAAGCAAATTTCACCCGTATCTGGCGACAATGTTGTTGTCAGGCGCAATCTGGCACATGTCGCTTTAGCAATACGCACTCCCGGACCCGCGCTCAACGTCGTCCCCACCCAACCACCATAACATTCACCAGGCATTGCATTCCACCTACACCTCCGCCAGTCGCCAGATAGAGTACATCCCGACATTTGTCTCCCCTTGCACGACAATGTCTCTGGTCTCCCCACAGCCGCAGGGCGCCGACCCCCAGCCCGATCAAGCCGTCTCCCTGTCCCAAAATGTCGCTCATAATGTCGCCCCCCAGCCCCATAATGTCGCCGGCTCTGATCTATCATCCGATATTCCTGAAAAAGACGTCAAACCAGCGCCTGCTCTGTCCGCTGTCTCTAAGAGACTGGACAAAAAACAGGCCTTCATTACCCGCACGATCTGGTCGCTTGTGATGATCGGGGGCTTCCTTGTGCTCATCACGCTGGGTCATTTGCCCATAATCTTATTTGTGATCTTGTGCCAGATCCTCATCTTCAAGGAAATCATCTCCTTGACCTCGGAGCCTGCCCGGGACAAGAATTTGCCCTTCAACAAAGCGTTGAACTGGTATTTTTTAATCACCACTGTTTATTACTTGGATGGCGAGTCCATCTTCGCCTTCTTGAAGGGGATCTACGCCAACGACGTGATGATTTTTTGGTATAAAAACCACAAGCTCGTGGCCTACACCATGTACTTGGCCGGGTTCATTTTCTTTGTGTGGACTCTCAAAAAGGGCTTCTACAAGTTCCAGTTTGCGCAGTTGTGTGCCACTCACATGACTTTGCTTGTGGTGGTGTTTCAGAGTCACTTGATTATTGATAATATCTTCAACGGTATCATCTGGTTGATTTTGCCCAGCTCGTTGGTGATTGTCAACGATATCTTCGCCTACCTCTGCGGAATCACGTTTGGTCGTACGCAGTTGATTGCTATTTCACCCAAAAAGACAGTGGAGGGCTTCGTGGGTGCCTGGGTATGTACCAGCATTGCAGCAGTTCTCATCAGTGACTTTTTCTCCAAGATTGACTATACGATCTGCCCTGCCACCAACTTGTCGACCACGCTCTGGAACTACCCGCACTGTGAACCCAACCCGGTGTTCATTCTGCAGTTGTACCAGCTCCCTGATAATGTGGCCGAGTTAATAGGCACCAATGTGTTATTCATCAAGCCATTATACTTCCACGCGGCAGTATTGGCGACGTTTGCGTCATTGATTGCTCCTTTTGGTGGGTTTTTTGCGTCAGGCCTTAAAAGAGCGTTTGGAATCAAGGATTTCGGCGATACAATCCCGGGCCACGGTGGTATGACAGACCGTTTTGACTGCCAGTTCTTGATGGGCTCGTTCTCCTACTTGTATTACCAGACATTTATTGCTTCCAGCAATATCAACTTGAGCAGTGTTTTACAGATGGCGGTTTTCCACTTGACCAACGAGCAAATAGTGCAGTTGGTCAAGGCGCTCTTGAAGTACCTCAAGAATAATGAGGTGCTTGAGCAGGAGCAGTTGGAGGCTGTGTTTGAGGTGTTGGGTTAGATGTGTACGGGAGCAGCATATATATATATATATTGATCTTTTTTCATTGCCGGACTCCGCCCGGGCAACGAGGGAGGTGTTCAAAGGAGATGCTGTATGCATGCCCCTCTCTTTCCACGCCGTGTTTTCGATTGAGTGTATGAGCAAGAGAGCTCAGTGTGATTTATAGTATATAATGAAAGATCCAAAGCTTTTTAAGTTGTGTATAGAGTGTTAAGGGAAGGAGCAGGTGAAACATTGGATATTTGGTTATCTTTTGTAGACCAATTTAGAGTATGAGGTGGTTAAAGTGACAGGGTATCTTAGTATTGTTGGAGATTGACCAGTTCTTGAAAAAGCGCAATCATTCGTAAATTCAAGGAAAATCAGTCATACGATACCTATTTGAAATTATTCTTGTCATTCTATATTATTTTGAATGGGCACTTTTATTGAGAGGTTTAGTATTGTTAATTGACATGTTGAATGAATAGTGTTTTTCAAAATTATTTAAACCAGTGCGACAATTATCCAAACAAATTTAAACCAGTGCGACAATTATCCAAACAAATTTCAATACAGTGTTTTCAAAATTACGGTCTTTTTCAAAATTATTCAAACCAGTGCGACAAAATTATTCATACCAAATGGAAAATATTTTCTACCAACTTTCAATAGAATTCAGTAATCAGAAAATAAATATTTAGAGGATTGCTCTTATATGCCATTCCTAGAGTCTTCCAATTAACGGCTAAG